>CM021105.1:241225111-241476815 GCA_007115665.2 Sequoiadendron giganteum | reverse complement strand
TAAACCCTAAACCCTTAAACCTTCTACCCTCTACCCTCAACCCTAATCCTTGAACCCTATACCCTCAACCCTATACCCTAAACTATAAACCCTATAGGTCCTCAACCCTATACACTCAATTCTCAACCATCTACCCTATACATTGGATCCTCAACCCTCATATATCTATGTCCCTCCCTTCTCTTCTCTCCTATATATCTTAATTCTCCCTCTATCTCTCCCTCCCTCCATCCCTCCCTCTCTATCCTAATCCCTCAACCCTAAATCCTCAACCCTTAAACCCTTAAACACTCACCTCTCAACCCTCAACCCTCAACCCTCAACCCTCAAACCTCAAACCTCAAACCATGTACCCTCAACCCTCTACCCTCTACCCTCTACCCTCTACCCTCTACCCTCTACCCTCTACCCTAATCCCTCAACCCTTAAACCCAATTAAAATTTGTACCCTAATCCCTCAACCATCAACCCTTAATCCCTCAACCCTTAAACCCTCTACCCTCTACCCTCTACCCTCTACCCTCTACCCTCTTTCCATAAACCCCTATATTCTCTACCCTATACATTAGACCCTCAACCCTAATACCTCAACTCTCTACCCTCAACCTTAAACCCTCAACCCTCAACCCTTAAACCCTCTACCCTCTACCCTATACATTAAACCCTCAATTCTCAACCCTCAACCCTTAATCCCTCAACCCTCAAGCCTTAAACCCTAAAACCTAAACCATAAACCCTCAACCCCTATACCCTCTACCCTATACGTTGGATCCTCAACCATAATCCTTCAACCATATACCCTAATCCATCTACCATCAACCCTAAACCCTCAACCCTCAACCCGAATCCCTCAACCTAATACCCTAAACCATCAACCCTAGAGGTCCTCAATCCTATACCCTCAATTCTCAACCCTCTACCCTATACATTGGATCCTTAACCCTCAAATATCCCTGTCCCTCCCTCCTCTTCTCTCCTTCTCTCTATATCACTTCTCCCTCCATCTCTCCCTCCATCTATTCCTCCCTCCCTACCCTAATCCCTCAACCCTATACCCTCAAACCTTAAACACGCAACCCTCAACCCTCAACCCTCAACCCTTAAACCCTTTATCCTCTACCCTTTATCCTCAATCCTTAAACCCAAGTAAAACTCTCTACACTAATCCCTCAACCCTCAACCCTTAATCCCTCAACCCTTAACCCCTCTACCCTCTACCCTATACCCTTCAACCCTAATCCCTCAACCCCTATACCCTCTACCCTATATATTAGACCCTCAACCCTAATCCCTCAACCCTAATCCCTCAACCCTATACCCTCAACCCTTTGTCCTCAACCTTAAACCCTTAACCCTCAACCCTAAACCCTTAAACCCTCTACCCTATTCCCTCTACCCTATACATTAAACCCTCAACCCTCTATCCTATACATTGGATTCCAACCCTCATATATCTATGTCCCTCCCTCCTATTCTCTCCTTATCTTTATCTCACTTCTCCCTCTATCTCTCCCTCCATCCATCCCTCCCTCTCTACCCTAATCCCTCAACCCTTAAACCATTAAACACTCAACCCTAAACCCTAAACCCTCTACCCTCAACCCTTAAACCCTCTACCCTCTACCCTCTACCCTCTACTCTCAACCCTAATCCCTCAACCCTTAAACCCAAGTAAACTCTTTGCCCTAATCCCTCAACCCTCAACCCTTAATCCCTCAACCCTTAAACCCTCAACCCTCTACCCTCTACCCTCAATCCTCAACCCTTAAACCCTAGTCCATCAACCCCTATACCCTCTACCCTATACATTGGACAATCAACCCTATACCCTCAACCTTAAACCCTCAACCCTCAACCCTTAAACCCTTAAACCCTCTACCCTATACATTAAACCCTCAACCCTCAATTATCAACCCTCAACCCTTAATCCCTTAACCCTACACCCTTAAACCCTCAACCCCCAACCCCTATACCCTCTACCCTATACATGGACCCTCAACTATAATATTTCAACCATATACCCTCAAACCTATACCCTATACCCTCCACCCTCTACCCTAAACCCTTAAACCTTATACCCTCTACCCTCAAACCAATACCATCTACCCTCAACCCTAATCCCTCAACCCTATACCCTTAACCCTATACCTTAAACCATCAACCCTATAGGTCCTCCATCCTAATCCCTCAACCCTATACCCTCAACCCATATCCCTTTCTCTCTATCTATCCATCTCACCTCTCTCCCTCCCTCTCTCCTACACTCTCTAATTGTCTCTATCTACCCTCTTTCTATGTACCTCTCACTCAATTAGTCCCTACCACTCTCTCTCACTCTATAATGTCCGCATTTTTAGCACTGCACTTTCCAATGATTGATAGCCTATCCCCAAATCCCCATAGGCTAGTCAATGGCAGAGTTAGGGTTTCCAACTGCTTTGAGGTTTCTTTTGAGGATTCAGGGGCTTGCATGTTGGAGTTTGGTAGTGTGGATTCTGGATTCATTTTGGGTTTCCAGAGATCTTCGTAGTGGTGTGGCATGCAATTGCAACGGAGGACTCTTTCAGACTTACTATTTTTAGTAAGTATGGCAGCTGCTCAGATTGTGGTTAAAATGAGTTTGGAACAACAAACTATTTTTAGCAATATGCTATTTTTAGTAAGTTCTATTTTTAGCAAGGTTTCTACAATTCAGTTCAGTGGCTATATTTAGCAGGTCAATTTGAGCAATTTGATCTCCAACAACCTTGGTGCTATTTTTGGTAGTGTTTCAACAACCTGGTATTATGGCTATTTCTAGCAGGGTAGTTTATTTAGTTGGTCTCCAGCATTTGAGGTGATTATTTTGGCAAGTTTGATATTTGATGAAAATAATGTTCCAAGTGAAAATATTTCCTATGCTAAAATGGACAACTTTGTAGGGGAAATATTTAAGTTGCAAATATTTTATTAAGTGAAATTTTACTAAGGCTTGATGGACACCTTAAGGGAGAAATAAGTGATATTTTAATAAAGTATTTCACTTTATGACTTGGGATGCCTAACTTATGAAATATTGGTAATTTTTATTAAAGTTGTCTCTTCTCATATTGGATGCCTAGTTCAAGAGGTAAATGAAGTTCAAATGAAATGCAAATATGAGAGGTGAATGTGAATTTAAATTGGGTGCCCTAATTGGAGGGAAAATTGGATTTGAATAGAGGAGAAAAGTTATAAATATGAGCCTTGGCCTTCATTTGCAGCTATCCATTTTCTTTCATAATAAAATGTTGCTAAAATTTTATTTAGGCTTTGGCTTTGAGGAATGTATACCTCCTAGTTCCTTCCTTTCAATCTTCATGCTTGAGAGATAGTACCTAGCTGGGTATGAGACTACTTCTCATTCAAAGATAGCAGATTGAGCATTATGGTTGAAGTTTGATGTTTTTCTTAGTTTTACAAGTTGTTGGTTTGAAGTGCTGAAAGTGATTTTTGATCATAGCTTTGTGTACAAATTTTTGATGGTTCTAGGTATTGGCCCATTGTTTGAGTCTATCTAGGGTGCCCCTTCTTGCAAAGTTTCTAATTTTATTTTGGAGCCTATGATTTTATCTTGTAGGTCCCCCTCTTGAAGGTTGTATCTTGCCTATCAATGCATTGGAAATTGTGTTTAATTTGTGGTTGGGTGTTTGATATAGTTTTTTCACTTAGACTTGGTCGCCATCATCCTAGTTTTCATTTGCAGTTGATTTCATGTTGTTTGGTGAAGTATTGAGTGACTTAGGAGCATTTTGGTGAGGTTTCTAATTGTTGGTTTGAATTTTTAGTTTGCTGGTTTTATATATCAGATTGTAGTAGTTGGAGTTTGGGGATTTTTTTTCATGGTTGGAAGTCTCTTGGAGATTCGAAAAACATTTGATATCATTTGCATCCACTTGGGAATATCTAATATTTGGCTATTGCAGATTTTACTTCACATTGTAAAGTTCTTTCAGTAATATTGATCAACTCTTTAATACTTTTGCAAATTCTCTATTGTATTCCAACTTTTAGTGGAATAGGTTATTTTTCCACCTTATTTACTTTCCTTGCATAAGAATTTAATTCCCACCATTTGGTGGAAGATACAACCCTCACCATTTTACTTTTTGTAATGCATTCTCATTTATTGATCGGCTGAGTTGTCACTCTACTCCCACTGAATAAGTGGTCGAGTTGCATCTTTTGTATTTCCGGCATTCAGTTTTCCAGCTAATGATCCCTGACACCATATTCTCACACCTTTCCCATCATCAGGATCTTGGAATACATTCTTGGTGTAGGGTTACATTCCAATGTTGGTTTATGATTTGGCTAACACTAATAGGTGCCTTTGTTGATGTGTTGTTGCAAAAAATTGAAAAAATTATAAGGGGGTCATTACGATGGTATCAGAGCCAAGATCCTACCATCCTATGAAAAATTAAATGTATCAATTTTCAAATGAGTGACAAAGTTATTAGATACTACATACAAAGAGAAATGACTACAAAGAAGTCTATATTAGAGTTGATACAGGAACTGACCACGCTTATGAGAGATCCTGACATAAAAGGGGCATACTCATGGATTGCTGCAAAAAATAAATGTTTGGATAGGAAGGTTGCCTTGACATGTGAAGGATGTGTGGTAGATCCCAAAAACAATCCCTTAGACTTGCATGTGACTGGTACTGATAAAGATCTTTTTGGCAATAAGAACAAACAACAGTCTTGAATCCTATTTTAGATTCATCCAATGAAGGTCTTGAGACTAATGACTTCATAGAAGATGATGGTAGAACTATTTTGTGGGATGAGTTTGCTAAAGAGGAGAAATTATAACTAAATACTAGTGGTATCTTTGAATCATCTTATGAACATTACCAAAATCATGACGTTGGTGATGATTCCAATGTGTTTTTACATCCTCTTGTTGAAGATTTGGTGATGGATAATTTCACTCTTGTTGTTGTCCAAACTCCTCAAGAGTTTCCACAAGACAAATTTATGACAAGTGATCAAGAATACCTTTTTAGTATGCATATGACTGTTCATGATGAGATCAGAAAAATACCTATAGATAATGGGTTTATTGAAGATAAGAATAATAGAGTTTTCCAAATCGCTAGCACTAAAGATTCTTTACTTCAATATAATTATGGTGTCAAGGGTGGTTTTGGGTTTGATCTTCAAACCAAGCCATTAGAGGGAGATAATTGTGAAGATAATAGTTTAAGTGAGTGGGGAGGTGACTTGTTCAAAGAGCCAACACTCCAAGAAGATTATGATGAGCACTTTTTTATTGATCAAAACAATCAGCCCCTTAGCATTTGGGATCCAGGTGTGAAGGAATCTAGTGATGACAAAGAACCTATGTGGGATGCATTTCCCTTTGATCCGGATGATGAAGAGGAAATTTTTGAGGGTTCTATATCAGGAAATAATGGTGACATTATGCATGAGTTTGGGGCTGCCTTCAAGTTTGATGAAAGTGGCATTAAGGTGGAAGAAGACCTAGAAGACCATATGGCTCCTGAGAATGAAAGGTTTAAAGAGGTTCTCAAATACAAATCTGATTTACCCATTCAAGAAGTTGATTGCAAGAAAAGGGTCAAATAAATTGTAAAGTATGATCCTCTTCATAGTATCAAGCATTCGTAGCTAGTTGGTGGTGAAAGACAAGAATATTGGGACTACTATGAGGGTAGCAAAGACAAGGAACAAAGTTCTGATTTTTTCTTGCAGCCTATCGGTAGTTCACCATCTTTCCATTCTTATGAATGGGAAGGTCAATTCAATGTTTTCGTTGAAAAGAAAGTGAAATCTCAATCCCAATTTGAGCACTCACATAGTTTGATTGAAGAAATTTACTAGAAGGCTTAGTTTGAAGAGAGACAAAGTGGAGTCAAAGATGAAGTTGCTCTCCCTAATTTTCAACTTATCGAAGACTCCTTGGAGGCATTGAAATCAGTGTACATACACTTGATTGAAGATCAAGATTATGCCTTCAAAATTGCAAAGAAGACCACTTGTAATTTCCAAGAAAAGGATAAGAGGGTTGATGAGATTACTCTTGAGCTTGAATCAACAAAGGACATGTTAGAAAATACTCGGTTGGCTCTAACAGAGGTAGAAAATCAGTTTGTTGATTTCAAACTTTCCAAGGAGCAAGAGAATGCACAAAGAGTTGAAGAAATCAAGCAAGTGATTGGTGAGCTTGATAGTTTTCAAGAAGAGTTTGACTTGGGGAACTTTCCACAAAAAATCAGAAGTTGTAAGTGCAGATTTTGATCAGCAAGATGGAAGTGAGGAATATGAAAGAGAGGACTTCCAAGTGTTTGACAATCCTCTCTTTGAATTGAGTGTAGAAGCAACTTATGAAAATTCCCTCTTTTTGATGGATAATGAGAAATGTGGTGAAGTGATCAAGCATGAGACTGAGTACAAATCCCAGTCTATGGATGTTTTGCTATGAAACTATAAAGATGTGCCATACTTTTAGATTAGTAGTCTTCCGAGGCTGCTAGATAGTGAATGCACAAGTGGGTTTGAGGATGAAGAATCCACTTGGAAAGTGTTGAATCAAGATGTTTTCAACATCCTTTACACCAAGATGTTATCCAAACACAGTTTGGTAGCTGCTCAAAGTTTCATTACAACAAGAAGGAGTGAAGATTTTGGTCTTGTCACTCATTAAGTTTGGGAGAAAGAAGGACCAAAACATGATGTTTACATGCTTGACAATGCATCCCTTTGGTTGAGTAATTTTTTAGCTCATACTAGTTCTTTTTTGGAATGGGGATTGAAGAAAACATTTGTCCCTTGCTCCATTGATGTTGATGCTTTCATGAATGGGTTGCATAGGTTTATCAAAGAAGACACTAATTTATTGAGTTTGCATTTGGTTTTGATTAGCACTTGGAGAAGTGTTGTGTACTCTTTCCGATGTGTTGGAAATAATTTTCAATTAGGTATCCATGCTTGGGATCCTCAACATGGGTTGATGGAGCTTATTACTTGTGGAAAGAAGAATTTTTGGAGGGATAAGGATCAAATAATCAGATTTTTTGGTGATGTCCCCTTCTTGACCAACCACTTGATGGCTTCGTTTGTTCATCAAAAAATGGATTGGAGAGAAATTTTGAGTATGGGTTGGAGAGATGAACGATTGGTTGCTCTTGGGAGTGATCCTCAGCTAAGACAAGGGAATATTTTGAGATAGGGGTTTGCCAATTAGAGGCAAACCAACCACCTTACTTGGGGAGCTACTCTTGTTCAAAAGAGTTGGTTCATCACTTCTTGTCAAAGAGGTGGTAATTTTCAGTTAGAGGTTGCTCTAGTGTGTTTTCTAGCCACCTTGGAGGTGTTATCTTGCAACTCAATGCTCATCTTACATGCTCACACTTGGGAATTTTATTGGTGTTGTTGTCTTTCTTTATGTAGAGCGCTAAAATTTATATTGTACTTTGCTGATTTTAGCCTTGAACAACAATGATTATTTGTTTCTTCGAACCTATCCTATTCTCAGAGTTCAACTCATGGAGGCTTGTGAAGCAAAAATTGATAGTTTCTCCACAATATTGGTTCAAGATAGCGAACATCCACATGCTTTGTTTCATCATTCTGAGACTCTTGGAGTTGGAATTGTAGGAGTCTTCAAAAATATTCATGGTTGTATCAAAATAATTCAGAGGTGGCCAAGAAGGTTCATGTGGAGTTATGAGCATGAGTTTGTTGAGTTCTTGCAAAGAATTGCTTTCCTCTTTGCAAGAAGATTTGGAGATGTCACATTTGCAGTCATCGCTTTGTTAGATACATTATGGAGATATTCTGAGGAGTTTGATTTTGAGTTGAGTAGACTATCTTTCCTATTTCCTAGGACTATGAGAGACAGTGGCATTATTGATATTGATGAATCAGAGCTTTTAGGGCATGATATGTTGCATGATATTGATTTTAGTCCTTCAAGATTTTTAAGTTTGAGTATTATGGATGATAACAATTTGGAGTTACAAGGGAGATTAGTGTAGATTTGACATGAAGGTTTCACTTCTATGATTGGAGTGGGGCAACATTGGCATGGTGGTCCCTTCTTGAGACAAACATGGGACCCTAGGATTGTACTTAGTTTGGTATGGATCAGTTTTAGTTTTTTTGGAGTTGTGGTGGTATTGCTTGAGGACAAGAAATTTTGGGAAGGGTGGACTGTACTGTCCCTATTTTTGGCACTGCACTTTCTAGTGATTGATAGCATGTCCTCATATGCCCGTAGGCTAGTCAGTGGCAGAATTAGGGTTTTTGAATGCTTGAAGGTTTCTTTTGAGGATTAAGGGGCTTGCATGTTGGAGTTTGGCAGTTTGGATTATGGATTCCTTCTGGGTTTTAAGATAGCTTTGTAGTGGTGTGACATGCAACTCCAATAGAGGACTTTTTCAGACTTACTATTTTTAGTAAGTACAATGACTGCTCGGATTGTGGTTAAAATGAGTTTGTAACAACTTACTACTTTTAGTAGTATGTTATTTTTAGTAAGTTCTAGTTTTAGCAGTGCTATTTTTAACAAGGTTTATGCAGTTCAGTTTAGTGGCTATATCTGAAAGGTCAGTTTGAGCAGTTTGGTCTCCAACACCCTTGGTGTTATTTTTGGAAATGTTTCAAAAACTTGGTATTATGGATATTTCTGGCAAGGTAGTTTATTCAATTGGTCTCTAGCATTTGAGGTGATTATTTTGGCAAGTTTGATATCTGATGAAAATAATGTTCCAAGTGAAAATATTTCTTATGCTAAAATGGACAACTTTATAGGGGAAATATTTAAGTTTCAAATATTTTATTAAGTGAAATTTTACTAAGGCTTGGTGGACACCTTAAGGGAAAAATAAGTGATATTTTAATAAAGCATTTCACTTTATGACTTGGGATGCCTAACTTATGAAATATTGGCATTTTTTATTAAAGTTATCTCTTCTCATTTGGACGCCTAGTTGAGGAGGTAAATGAAGTTCAAATGAAATGTAAATATGAGAGGTGAATGTGAATTTGAATTGGGCACCCTAATTGGATGAAAAAGTGGATTTGAATTGAGGAGAAAAATTATAAATATGGGCATTGGCATTCATTTGCAGCTATCCATTTTCTTTCATACTAAAATGTTGCTAAAATTGTTTCAGGCTTTGGCTTCAAGGAATACATACCTCCTAGTTCCTTCCTTCCAATCTTTGTGCTTGAGAGATAGTACCTAGTTTGGTATGAGACTACTTCTCATTCAGAGATAGTAGATTGAGCATTATTGTTAAAGTTTGATGTTTTTCTTAGTTTTACAGGTTCTTGGTTTGAAGTGTTGAAAGTGATTTTTGATTATAGCTCTGTGTAAAAAAATTGATGGTTCTAGGTATTGGCCCATTACCTAAGTCTACCTAGGGCGCCCCTTCTTGGAAAGTTTCCAATTTTATTTTGAAGCCTATGATTTTATCTTGTAGGTCGCCCTCTTGAAGGTTGTATCTTGCATGTCAATGCATTGGAAATTGTGTTTAATTTGTGGTTGGGTGTTTGATGCAGTTTGATCACTTATACTTGGTCACCATCATCATAGTTTTCATTTGCAATTGATTTCATTTTGTTTGGTGAAGTATTGAGTGAGTTAGGAGCATTTTGGTGAGGTTTATAGTTGTTGGTTTGCATTTTTAGTTTGCTAGTTTAATATATCAAATTGTAGTAGTTGGAGTTTGGGGCTTGTTTTTCATGGTTGGAAGTCTCTTGGAGTTTGGAAAAACATTTGATATCATTTGCAGCCACTTGGGCATCTCTAATATTTGGCTATTGTAAATTTTACTTCACATTGTAAAGTTGTTTCAGTAGTAATGATAAGCTCTTTAATACTTCTGCAAATTCTCTATTGTATTCCCACTTTTAGTGGAAGAGGTTGGCTTGTTGCCTTATTTACTTTCCTTGCATAAGCATTTCATTCCCACCATTTGGTGGAAGAGATAGGCCTCACCTTCTTTACTTTTTGTACTATATTCTCATTTGTTGATCGACTGAGTCGTCACTCTACTCTCGTTGAATAAGTGGTCGAGTTGCATCTTTTATATTTCCAACATTCAGCTTTCAAGCTAACGATCCCTGGTGCCATATGATCACACCTTTCCCATCATTAAGATCTTGGTGTAGGGTTGCATTCCAGTGTTGGTTTATGATTTATCTAATGCTGACGAGAGCCTTTGTTGAAGTGTTGTTGCAAAAATTTGAAAAAATTATAAGGGGGTCATTGCAGTGGTATCAGATCCAAGATCTTGCCATCTTGTGAAAAAATCAATGATTGAATTATCAGATGAGTGACAGAGTTATCAAATACTACATACAGAGAGAGATGACTATAGAGAAGTCTATATCAAAGTTGATACAGGAACTGACCACACTTATGAGAGATCCTGACATTAAAGGGGCATACTCATGGATTGCTGAAAAATCTAAATGTTTGGATGGGAAGGTTGTCTTGACATGTGAAGGATGTGTGGTAGAGCCCAAAAACAATCCCTTAGACTTGCATGCGATTGGTAGTGATGAAGATATTTTTGGTGATAAGAACAAAACAACAGTCTTGAATCCTAATTTTGATTCATCCAATGAAGGTCTTGAGACTAATGACTTCACAGAAGATGATGGTAGAACTATTTTGTGGGATGATTTCACTAAAGAGGAGCAAGTTGAAGGAAATACTAGTGGTATCTTTCAATCAGCCTATGAACATTACTAAGCTGATGATGTTGGTGATGATTCCAATGTGTTTGTACCTCCTCTTGTTGAATATTTGGTGATGGATAATTTCCCTCTTGTTGTTGTCCAAACTCCTCAAGAGTTTCCACAAGATGAATTTATGACAAGTGATCAAGAAGATCTTTTTGGTATGCATATGGTTGTTCATTATGAGATCAAAAAAATACCTATATATGATGGGTTCATTAAAGATAAGAATGATAGAGTTTTCCAAATAGCTAGCACTAAATATTCTTTACTTCATTACAATGATGGTGTCAAGAGTGGTTTTGGGTTTGATCTTCAAACCAAGCCATTGGAGGGGGATACTTGTGAAGATATCAGTTTAAGTGAGTGGGGAGGTGACTTGTTCAAAGAGTCAACACTCCAAGAAGATTACAATGAGCACTTTTTTGTTGATCAAAACAATTAGCCCCTTAGCATTTGGGATCTGGATGTGAAGGCATCTAGTGATGACAAAGAACCTATGTGGGATGAATTTCCCTTTGATCCAGATGATGAAGAGGAACTTGATGAGGAATCTATATCAACAAATAATGGTGACGTTATGCGTGAGTTTGGGGCTGCCTTCAAGTTTGATGAAAGTGACATTGAGGTGGAAGAAGAGCTAGAAGACCATATGGCTCTTGAGGATGAAAGGTTTAAAGAGGTTCTCAAATACAAATCTAATTTACCCATTCAAGAAGTTGATTGCAAGCAAAGGGTCGAGGAAATTGTAAAGTATGATCCTCTTCATGGTATTGAGCATTCTCAACTGGTTGGTGGTGAAAGACAAGAATATTGGGGCTGCTATGAGGGTAGCAAAGACAAGGAACAAAGTTCTGATTTTTTCTTGCAACTTATCAGTAGTTCACCATCTTTGCATTCTTATGAATGGGAAGGTCAATTCAAGGTGTTCGTTGAAAAGGAAGTGCAAGCTCTATCCCAATTTGATCGCTCACACGGTTTGATTAAAGAATTTTACTGGAAGCCTCAATTTGAAGAGAGACGAAGTGGAGTTAAGGATGAAGTTGCTCTCCCTAATTTGCAACTTATCAAAGACTCCTTGGAGGCATTGAAATCAACATACATACACTTGATTGAAGATCAAGATTATGCCTTCAAAATTGCAAAGAAGACCACTTGTTCTTTCCAAGAAAAGGAGAGGAGGGTTGAGGAGCTGACTCTTGAGCTTGAATCAACAAAGGACATGTTAGAAAATACTTAGTTGGCTCTAACGGAGGTAGAAAATCAGTTTGTTGATTTCAAACTTTCGAGGGAGCAAGAGAATGCACAAAGAGATAAATAAATCAAGCAAGTGATTGGTGAGCTTGACAATCTTTGAGAAGAGTTTGACTTGGGGAACTTTCCACGAAAATCAAAAGTTGTAAGTGCAAATTTTGATCAGCAAGATAGAAGTGAGGAAGATGAAAAGGAGGACTTCCAAGTGTTTGGCAATACTCTCTTTGAATTGAGTGCAAAAGCAACTTATGACAATTCCCTCTTCATGATGGATAATGAGACATGTAGTGAAGTGATCAAGCATGAGAGGGTGATCCCACAGTGTTGGTTTACAATTTTTGGGAGATTCTGATTTATGTTGAAATGACATATTTTTAGAAAATATAATAATTGAAGCCTTAAAAAGTTCCATTTTAAGGATTCTAATTGAAGAGGGTTTGATCAAACCACCTTAGATCAAACTCACTTGGATAGAACCCCGCTAGTATTAAACCATACCTATAATAGAATCTTCTTTACACCTATCAAAATGCTAATAAAAAACCACTTTTGATTTATCTTTTGGGGGATCAAATGAATTCATTTAAAATTTATTTTTTGTAAGTACGTAGTCCTTATTATAAGCTTCCCAAAAAGTATAATTTTAAATAAATTTAATTTTATTATTATATTAATTTTGTATTCCTTGTGAATGTAGGTTTTTCATTGAAAATCAAGATCTTTGTTTTGCACATGCAGAAAAATAGTAGATTATCAAAAACAAATTTTGAAAAATATCAGTGCACTAGATATTGAAATCGTTGATCCAACAAAAAATTGAATTTCAATACATACAAAAAAAATTATGTTGTATACAGTCCGCCTATGTTTGAATTGTAATTGGTTTGACTTCAAAACTTGAATAAGGAAAAAATATTTAATAAAAATCTATGAAACCAAGTGAAAGCACTAGATATCATAGTTAAAAATATAAATTTAAAAAATTAGAATTTTATCCGTCATGGAAAAAAATTTATGTTGTATACGGTGAGCATCACTCCTTGAAAATGGTGTTTACTAAAAAAACTAGTTTTTGAAGGAGATGGAAAAAGAAGTGCAATTTGATTTCAAAATTTTTTCAAAATATATATTTAGAATTTACAGACAAAATGTCACAAATCACTAGTTTGCATAATCTTCAAATTTCTCACGGTTTAGCCGCTATAGGTGCCTAAAAGTGAAGATTTAGTTAGAAAAAATCAGTTTAGTGTCTAGTTTGGCCAAAAATTATAAACCAGTATTGTGGAATCACCCGAGATCGAGTACAGTTTCCAGTCTATGGATTTTTTGATATCAAAATATAAAGATGTGCCATACTTTGAGATCAGTAGTCTTCTGAGGTTGCTTGATAGTGAATGCATAAGTGGGTTTGAGGATGAAGACTCCACTTGGGAAATGTTGAATCAGGATGTTTTCAATGTCCTTGACATCAAGATGTTGTCCAAACATAGTTTGGTAGTTGCTCAAAGTTTCATTATAGTAGCAAGGAGTGAAGATTTCACTCTTGTCACTCAAGAATTTTGGGAGAAAGAAGGACCAAAACATGATGTTTACATGCTTGACAATCCATCCCTTTGGTTGAGTAATGTTTTAGCTCATACTAGTTCCTTTTGGGAATGAGGATTGAAGACAACATTTGTTCCATGCTCCATTGATGTTTATGCTTTCATGAACAGGCTACATAGGTTTATCAAAGAAGACACTAATTTCTTGAGTTTGCATTTGGTTTTGATTAGCACTTGGAGAAGTGTTGTGTACTCTTTTCAATGCGTTTGAAATCATTTTTAGCTGGGTATCCATGCTTAGGATCATCAACATGGGTTGATGGAGCTTATTATTTATGGAAAGAAGATTTTTTTGAGAGATAAGGATCAAATCGTCATATTTTTTGGTGTTGTCTCCTTCTTGACCAGCCACTTGATGGCTTCGTTTATTCATCAACAAATGGGTTGGAGAGATGATGATTGGTTGCTCTTTGGAGTGATCCTCAGCTAAGACAAGGGTAGATTTTGAGACACAGGTAAATTCCAATTGGAGGCAGACCAACCACCTTACTTGGGGAGCTACTCTTATTCAAAAGAGTTGGTTCATCACTTCTTGTCAAAGAGGTGGTAATTTTCAGTTGGAGGTTGCTCTAGTGTGTTTTCTAGCCACCTTGGAGGTGTTATCTTGCAACTCAAT
Source organism: Sequoiadendron giganteum (assembly GCA_007115665.2). Taxonomy (NCBI): domain Eukaryota; kingdom Viridiplantae; phylum Streptophyta; class Pinopsida; order Cupressales; family Cupressaceae; genus Sequoiadendron; species Sequoiadendron giganteum. The sequence continues at coordinate 241,462,599 of CM021105.1, read as the reverse complement.
GCTCATCTTACATGCTCACACTTGGGAATTTCATTGGTTTTATTGTGTTTCCTTGTGTAGGGTGCTAAAATAATATTGTACTTCATTGATTCTAGCCTTGAACAATAGCGATTATTTGTTTCTTCAAACCTATCCTATTCTCAGAGTTCAACTCATGGAGGTTTGTGAAGCAAAGTTTTATAGTTTATCCACAATATTGGTTTAGGACAACGAACTTCCACATGCTTTGGTTCATCATTCTGAGACTCTTGGAGTTGGAATTGTAGGAGTCCTTAAAAATATTCATGGTTGTATTATAGTAATTTAGAGGAGGCCAAGAAGGCTCATGTGGAGTTATGAGTATGAGTTTGTTGAGCTCTTGCAAAGAATTGCTTTCCTCTTTGCAAGAAGATTTGAAGATGTCACAATTGTGGTCATGGCTCTATTAGATACCTTATGTAGATATGTTGAGGAGTTTGATTTTGAGTTGAGTAGACTATCTTTCCTATTGCCTAGGATTGTGAGAGATAGTGGCATTATTGATATTGATGACTCTAAGCTTTTTGGACATGAGATGTTGCATGATATTGATTTTAGTCCTTCAATATTTTTCAATTTGAGTATTATGGATGGTAACAATTTGGAGTTACAAGGGAGGTTAGTTCAAATTTGGCATGATGGTTTCACTTGTGTGATTGGAGTGGGGCAACATTGGCATCGTGGTTCCTTCTTGAGACAAACATGGGACCCTAGGATCGTACTTAGTTTGGTATGGATCAATTTTAGTTTTTCTAGAGTTGTGGTGGTATTGCTTGAGGACAAGCAATTTTGGGAAGGGCGGACTGTAATGTCCCCATTTTTAGCACTGCACTTTCCAATAATTGATAGCCTATCATTGGATGTCCGTAGGCTAGTTAGTGGCAAAATTAGGGTTTCTGACTGCTTGGAGGTTTCTTTTGAGGATTCAGGGGCTTGCATGTTGGAGTTTGGCAGTTTGGATTTTGTATTCCCTCTGGGTTTTTAGAGAGATTTGTAGTGGTGTGACATTCAATTGCAACAAAGGACTTTTTTGGACTTACTATTTTTAGTAAGTATGATGGCTACTCGGATTGTGGTTAAAATGGGTTTGGAACAATTTGCCATTTTTAATAGTATGCTATTTTTAGTAAGCTCTATTTTTAGTAGTGTTATTTTTAGTAAGGTTTTTGCAGTTAAGTTTAGTGGCTATATCTGGCAGGTCAGTTTGAGTAGTTTGGTATCCAACACCCTTGGTGCTATTTTTGGCAATGTTTCAACAACTTGGTTTTATGGCTATTTCAAGCAGTTTAGTTTATTCAGTTGGTCTCCAGCATTTGAGGTGACTATTTTGGTAAGTTTGATATTTGATGAAAATAATGTTCCAAGTGAAAATATTTCCTATGCTAAAATGGACAACTTTGTAGGGGAAATATTTAAGTTGCAAATATTTTATTAAGTGAAATTTTACTAAGGCTTGATGGACGCCTTAAGGGAGAAATAAGTGATATTTTAATAAAGTATTTCACTTTATGACTTGGGATGCCTAACTTATGAAATATTGGCATTCTTTATTAAAGTTATCTCTTCTCATGTTGGACGCCTAGTTGAGGAGGTAAATGAAGTTCAAATGAAATGTAAATATGAGAGGTGAATGTGAATTTGAATTGGGCACCCTAATTGGAGGGAAAATTGGATTTGAATTGAGGAGAAAAGTTATAAATATGAGCCTTGGCCTTCATTTGCAACTATCCATTTTCTTTCATACTAAAATGCTGCTAAAATTGTTTCAGGCTTTGGCTCTGAAGAATGCATACCTCCTAGTTCCTTCCTTTCATTCTTCATGCTCGAGAGATAGTACCTAGCTGGGTATGAGACTGCTTCTCATTCAGAGATAGCAGATTGAGCATTATTGTTGAAGTTTGATGTTTTTCTCAATTTTACAAGTTGTTGGTTTGAAGTGCTAAAAGTGATTTTCGATCATAGCTCTGTGCATGAATTTTTGATGGTTTTGGGTATCGTCCCATTGTCTGAGTCTATCTAGGGCACCCTTTCTTGCAAAGTTTTTGATTTTATTTTGGAGCCTATGATTTTGTCTTGTAGGTCACCCTCTTGAAGGATGTATCTTTCCTATCAATGCATTGGAAATTATGTTTAATTCATGGTTGGGTGTTTGATGCAGTTTGTTCACTTAAACTTGGTCGCCATCATCCTAGTTTTCATTTGCAGCTAATTTCATGTTGTTTGGTGAAGTATTGAGTGAGTTAGGAGCATTTTGGTGAGGTTTCTAGTTCTTGGTTTGCATTTTTAGTTTGTTGGTTTTATATATAAGATTGTAGTAGTTGGAGTTTGGGGCTTGTTTTTCCTGGTTGGAAATCTCTTGGAGTTTGGAAAAAAAATTGATATCATTTTTAGCCACTTGGGCATCTCTAATATTTGGCTATTGCAGATTTTACTTCACATTGTAAATCTGATTCAGTAGTACCGATCAACTCTTTAATACTTTTGCAAATTCTCTATTGTATTTCCACTTTTAGTAGAAGAGGTTGGCTTGCCATCTTATTTACTTTCCTTGCATAAGCATTTCATTCTCACCATTTGGTGGAAGAGACAGGCTTCGCCATCTTTACTTTTTGTACTGAATTCTCATTTGTTGATCAGATGAGTCGTCACTCTACTCTCATTGAATAAGTGGTCAACTTGCATCTTTTGTATTTCCAGCATTCAGTTTTCAAGCTAATGATCCCCAACGCCATATGCTCAAACCTTGCCCATCATCAAGATCCTGGTGTACATTCTTGTTGTAGGATTACATTCTACTATTGGTTTATGATTTGGCTAACACTGACGGGTGCCTTTGTTGAAGTGTTACAAAAATTTGAAAAAATTATAAGGGGATCATTACACACTCCCTCTATCTATCTCTCTCTATCTCTCTCTATCTCCCTCCCACTCCCTCCCACTACCTCTCCATCATTCCCTCTCTCTCCCACTCCATCTCTCTCTCCCTATCTCCCAGGTCTGTCCCTCACACCCCCTCTCTCTTAGATCTCTCCCTCTAGCACCCTACATAGGTAACTCTCTCACTCTCTCTCTCTCCCCTCTCTCTATCTATCCCTCCCACCCTACCTAGATAAGTCACTCTCACTCCACCCCTCTCTCTCTCTCTCCTTCTCTCTTAGGTCACTCCCTCCCACACCCTCTCCCTCTCTTAGATCTCTAAGTCTCACACTCCCTCTCTCTCACTCCCTCTCTCTTGCACTCCCTCACACTACCTATCTCTCAAGTCTCCCTCTTACCCACCTCACACTCTCAAGTCTCTCCCTTTGATTCCCTACCTACATAACTCTCTCTTTCTTTGTCTCTCTCTCTTCCCCCCTTCTCTCTCCCCCCCCCTTCTCTCTCTCCCTCTCTGTCAGTTCTCTCTCTCCCACCCCCTCTCTCTCTCCCTCTATCCCTCCCACCCTACCTAGATAAGTCCCTCTCACTCCAACCCCTTCTCTCCCACTCCATATCTCTTAGTCTCTCCCTTCCACCCCCTCTCCCTCTCTCAAGACTCTCTCTCTCTTAGGTCTCTCCCTCCCTTCCTCTCTCCCACCCTACCTAGACAACTCTCTCTCTCTCTCTCTCTCTCTCTCTCTCTCTCTCTCTCTCTCTCTCTCTCTCTCTCTTAAAATTCTCCCTCCCTCTAAATACATACATACATAAATACATACTTACTTACATACATACAAGAATAATACATATGTACATACAATTCTACATACATATAATAATACATATACATATTTACATACATACATACATATAGGCATACATACATTTATGCATTGATACATACATACAAGCATACATACATACATACAAGCATCATACATACATACATGACATACAAGCATACATGTACATACAAACATACAAATAAATAAACATACATTCAATAGAGTAGCATTTAACATAAAGAAAGACATAACACACTCGTGTTATGTCTTGCTAGACATATCTTGCACAAACGCAAAAACCATGTCAAAACTAAGATATAACATGAGTGCGTTATAACGTGCTCGTGTTATATCTTGCTTTTGGAATCCCCAAGCCTTGGGCTTGGTATTTGCATTGGAATACCAACCCAAAGGCTTGGAGGGCCTTCCCAATGACCAAAGACATGTTTTTGCAAATTCTATAATATTTCACATAATTGGGTTCATGCTCATCGTCAAGTTTGCACGTGTTTCAATGTCGAACAAATCAAACACCTGGATAATGTTAGGCTCTCTCTTAGCTATCCAACGATGTAATTTTTTCACTTTTTGACAATTTTAAGCCTTTGATCTATAATTTCTTTTGTTTGTGTGTCTCTTTTTGGAAAAAAACTAGTGTTTGGTGTTTCTTTCGTTATAAATTAACTGTTCATTGAAATTTCAAATAAATTACATTTTTAGAAACTAGACTCCATTCTACAAATATTAAAAAAAAATCAATTAGTTTCCAAAATTTGTAGGGGTAGCATGTCCAAAATTTTGTTTCTCAAGAAGTGTCCACTTCGAAAATTAGTAAAAAATCAAATATTTATTAAAAAATTATCAAAAAATCATGCATAAATTGCATACTATTAGCTAATTTCTCATCGAAGCGATTTTAAAAATACTAATTTTTTTTACTGTGCTATGTTCCCACAAAAGTTGCTATGTTTTGTTTTTTTGACAAAAACAACACCAATTTTTGTGGGCCCCTTTTTCGAACCCCTTAATCTCAACCATTTTCAAAATAAATTAGTAGTTTAGAAAGTAGACTCAAAGCACTACGATCCTTGTTTTTGTTGCATCTCAAAATTTTGAGTTTAACTATCCTCAATTTCACGTCCAAGGTTAGTATTTATTGATTTCAGAAAAAATAGTGACCACTTAAGCCCCCTTTTTGGCCCCCCATCTTTTTGCACTTACCTTGATAAGCTTTTCAATCAGCTAGTTGCAAACACAACACTTCTAGAACAACAACTATATTAATATTGATCCTCCAACAAAGTCTCACAACCCTTAACTCTCAAGTTGACAAATGCTTCTTCTCAAAAGATAATAAAACTCTCTCTACTACTCAAGGCTCTCCCTCACCGTGCTTGGCAAAATATTGGAGGCATAAAGTAATTGAAATGCAGAGCTTGCTCAAGGAATAATGCATAGAAGAATGCATCCAAACAAATGAACTTACTCCTCTATTTATACAATAACTTGGAGATCATACAGCCTTTAGACTAGGCATGAACTTTGACAACAAATTTCATGCACAACAACACATCAATAAAAGCTAAAAGTGGCGAATAAGAAAGCATAAAATCAACTTAAACAACTATAAATCAACTCAATTAAATGACAACGAATAGAGACCAATTCAAATCTCCATATGATAGAATTTGATTTGCATCTCAAAAAAAACATCTACAGGTTAAAGGTTTCAAAGGTGGCACCGAGCATTATTATGCATTCTCAAAGATGGCACAGTTTTCCTCCTTCTAAGAATCAGTCAATAAAAATGTGTGTCACCAAGTTAAATATCAACTAAGTCATGGTATGTGTCGATTCACTCAATGAATCGATTTGACATAGTCGTCAATATGTGTTCATATATTTATAGTTGTTGGTCTATGCAAAATAACATGAAAATTCCATTTACTAAGTCCACGACCACCCCATAAAAAGGCATCGACTTATTCTCCAATTAATCATTGACATTATGGTTGTGCTTAGTTTGTAGATCACAAACTCTTCTTTCACAGATAGTTAGAGCATAAAATGCGGTCTAAGAATACAATCATTACTATCACAAAGTCAACCTTGATTTAGTTTATTAAATCGGCCTTTAAGTTGTTTGAGATAATTGATTTCAAAGCCATATAAATAGTATTTATAAATCGTCTGATAATCATTGCTTTAGATAGTCAATCTCAAAGCAATATCATTTAAATATATATATACATAACATATACGTTTATATATACTTACATATGTATATATATACATATATACATATATATACATATATACATATACATATACATATACATATATATACATATATACATATACATATGCATATACATATACATATACATACATATATATATATTAGCACACACACACACACACACATATGTATATGTTAGTATATATCCATATTTATCATATCTCAATAAAGCATGTATATATAATTGATATACAAAGGTATACATCAAGATAACAATCACATTGTTATATTAATATATCGATTATGTATACATATATATATATATATATATATATATATATATATATATATATATATATATATATATATATATATTTATATATATGTCTCTATGCACATGTATACATATATAAATGTATCGATACATTCGTATGGGCATGTCCATTTGCCACCATACGCGTATATTGATACACATATACATATGGATATATGTATTTACTTTATATATATACACATTTGATTCATACACAAAATCATACACAATTACTATGGTATTGATAAGAGACTATGAGTGATATATCTATATGTATACATATGCATGTTGTTGGTTTCATCAGATAGTTCCATGCGCATCAGAAACTCGTGCATGAGTGTGCATAGGTATGTCTACCTATGTACCCCCATGTGTGTATTCCATTGTGCGTATAGTCTATCATCGTCATGCATGTGTGTACGCATACACATACCTTGTATATTCCACATATCAATAACAACATGGTAACAAAGAAATAACTCATAAGCTCAAATAGATAACATCACCCAATAATGCACTTAGTAGTAAACTAGACTCTTACTAATACAAACATAATAACTAAGGATGAATCACCAACTTCCCACTTAATAAATCAACTCAAATATTCTACCATGGTGTGTGTAAGCTCATATAGGTTACATTATTGGTTACCCGACCAAGACCTTCTCTTGAGTGATACTTCCCCTCCACCTAGAGGAATTGATCATATACTTGCAACCACTAACATATGCACACAACAGTCAGTTGTTCACAAAATATGCAATATACATAATACATCTCCAAAGTTAGAATATCAATTCAATATTCATCAATCACATAAATGCATTCCTTCATAGAACATTAAATGAGATGACATTCATTTATAAAGTAGTGATAACAAAGTGCACACACAATTTATTCATCCACTGAGTTCACATTTTACCCTACATAGTAATAGTAAATAGTAATTACACAATAGGGGTGTAACATACTCCCCCTCTTATGAATCATCATCCCTGATGATTTTTATGTAGCAACATAAAACAAAATAAACAATCAACATATTGTTTGAAGCATTGTCATAAGCATCTAAAGTATGAGGAAAATTTTGTTGAATATCAACGTAGTCCTCCCAAGTGGCCGAGTCTTCTGCATACTAATCTCACTTGACTTTGCACTACAAAACCTCCCTATTATGTAAGTGAAGCTTATGTGTTCTGAGCACCTTGACGGGCTCGAGTGTTACCACTCTAGGGTCCTATACCTATAAAGCAATCCAATCAATCACATGATTATCATCGGGTACATACCTCTTAAGGTAAGACACATGGAAAACATTATGCATTCTGGAAAGAGCTGGTGGCAATGCTATTTGATAGGCTACCAGATTCACTTCCTTTAGAATCTCAAAAGGTCCAACATAATGCGGGCCTAACTTGGAAGACTTCCCAAATTTGATGGATCTTTTGTGAGGTTTCCCTCTTAATAACACTTTGTCACCTATGGAAATTTTTTGGGGCACTCTCTTAGCATCCACATATTTTTTATGTCGATCGTTAGCTTCAACCAACCTTTGCTTAACAATCTTAACTTGCTCATCCATTTCAATCAACATCTCAGGCCCAAGACTCACTCTATCCTCAAGTTTATCCCAACTTATAGGAGTTCGACACTTTTGACCATACAATGCTTTGAAAGGAGTCATCTTTATCGTAGAATGATATGAATTGTTATAATAAAATTTAACTAAGAGTAAGTAGTATTCCCACTTGTACAATTAACCCATGCAATACATTCTCAATAGGTCTTCTAATACTTGATTCACCCTTTTTATTTGTCCATTCGTTTTTAGATGATATGCTGAGCTAATATTCAACTGAGTCCCTAGTGCAGAAAAGAAGGTTTACCAAAACCTAGAAGTGACTCGTGCATCCCTATCTGAGATAATCTTCTCTGAAATTCCATGCAACCTAAACACTTCTTGCACAAAATTCCTTGCTATGACAGGTGCTCCATTAGTTAGATTCCTAGGTATAAAATTTGCGACTTTGGTAAGCTTATCTACTACCACAAGAATGGCATTGTGCTTATTTCTTGACATAGGCAATCCTTGCACAAAGTCCATACTTATGACTTGCCACTTCCTCTCTAGTATGTCATGTGGATATAACAATCCCGCAGGATGATGATGCTCCACTTTCACCCTTTGACATTCAAAAAACCTAGCCACAAAATTAGCAGCATCTCCTTTCATCCCTTTCCAAAAATATAACAGCTTCACATCCGCCATCATTTTGGTCACTCTAGGGTGTCCAGAGTGTGGTGATTCATGTACTTCTTTCCATACCAAATTCCTTAACTCCACTATGTCAGGTACATACATCCTACCTTTATATCTAAGTAATCCATTAGGTTCAAGATAAAAACCCTCTTACCTAGAATCTTATGGATTATTAGCGAGTGCTTACTTGACTTGCAAGTAGTACTCATCCTCTTTGCACTTTTGTAACACTTGTCCCTTAAAGTCGGTTTGAATTGTTACTATTGAAGCAATATGACATCTTCGACTCAAGGCATTGACAACCCTATTCTCTTTCCCTTTAATATTACTAATATTAAAGTCATAGTCAGCTATTAACTCCAACCATCTCCACTTCCTAGCATTCAAATTAGGTTGAGTAAAAGGGTACTTTAATCCATTATGGCTAGTTTTCAATTCAAAGGGTTTTCCTAACAAGTAGTGCCTCCACATTTGTAATGCGTGAACCACAACAACTAACTCTAAATCATGTGATGCATAATTTTGCTCACAAGGTTTCAACTTTCTAGATTCATAAGCAATCACTTGCCCATCTTGCATTAACACACCTCCTAAACCTTCCCCACATGCATTTGTGATAACCGTAAAGTTACCCTCAGGGTCTGGTACTTTTAAGATTCGTGTAGTGGTAACCTTCTCTTTAAGTAGATCAAAAGCTTCTTGGCACTTCTCAGTTCACTCAAAATTCTTCCCTTTTCTCTATAAAGAAGTGATTGGAAAAGCAATTTCGAAGAAGTTCGCAACAAACTTTATATAGTACCCTACTAGACCCATAAAACTTCTTACCTTAGACACATTCTTGGGTATAGGCCACTCAAGTACTGCCTTGATCTTAGCAGGATCTACGAAGATTCTATCTACCGAGATTACATGCCCTAGATAATGCACTCTCCTTTGAAAGAAAGTACACTTAGAGAGTTTACCATACAACTTGTGTTCTCTCAGACATTGTAGAACTATTTCTAAATGTCTACAATGATCTTCCTCATCCTTGGAATAAATCAGGATGTCATCTAGAAAAACCAAAAAAAATTTATGTAGGCAATCTCTAAACACACTATTCATTAGATTCATAAATGTAGTAGATGCATTTGTTAACCCAAATGGTAGAACTGTGAACTCATAGTGTCCATATTTGGTTCTAAATGTAGTCTTAAAGATATCTTCGTCTCTAATTCTCAACTGGTGATATCCATATCTCATATATATCTTTGAGAATATGGAAACTCCTCTCATTTTATCAAAAATATCATCAATGCATGGAAAAAAATACTTATTCTTCACCGTGGCTTTGTTAAGCATATGATAGTCGATGCACAGACATAAAGTACCATCCTTCTTTTTCATGAAAATAATCAGTACTCCCCAAGGTGAAACACTTGGTATTATCAACCCTTTTGACAATAATTCTTCCAATTGTGCCTTAAGCTCCATTAGCTTGGTTGTTGTCATCTTGTAGAGCACCTTGGAAATAGGTTCAGACCCTGGAATTATATCTATAGAGAAATCAAATATCCTTTTCGGTGGTAACCCAGGTAACTCCTCTGGAAACACATCCACAAATTTTCTCAATATAGGATATCTTTCCATGTATGACATTCCATTGTCATCAATTTCATCATCTTCCATCTCTTGGAAGCTCTAGGAATCCAGGTTATCAAAATATTCTTCAAGTTCTTCAATCTTAACAGCAAAGAGTTTGCACCCTTTCTTCTCAGCCCTCACTAGTTGCATTGTTGAGATTTGATGAATCTTCACCTCTCTCGGTATCCCTTGGAACTTCACTAGGTTTCCAAAATCATCTAGGCATTCTATGGTTTTCGCATGACAATCTACCTTAGCCCTATGTCTCCACAACCAATTCATACCTAAGATAACATTATGGGTTTCTAATGGTGCAACATATAGGTTTACTTCTATAGATAAACAAGATAGCTCTAACCTAGCCTTGGAAAAACATTGTTCCACCTTTTCTCTTGTCTAGTTTGCATACTCTACATCCCAAGATGTTGCCATGTGTCCAACCTTTCTAGGTAATTGCTTATCTATTCTAGGTGAAATGAAATTCTCAATTGCACTAGTATCAATAAGAACTAAAATGGGTAAACCAAAAAAAATACCTGGAGTTTCAATGGGAGTTGTCTGATACTCTACTTGGCGGTCATCCACTGTAGCATGTATCCTCTATTGGTACATTGCTCGTTGAGTTGGTAGTGAGTTTCTAGAAGGCCTACTGGGACAATCTCTAACAAAATAGTCTCCTCCACAAGTATAGCATCCTGTAAATGGTACCTTCTTCTTTGTGGGTTATTTAGATCCACTAGGGTTTCCACCAATATTGTTGTAATTTCCATGGTTGGAATCATTCTTCCTTTGCTCCCTTCTTGAATCTTTTCCACTATTGTGGTTACCTTTTCCTCCTTGCTTAGGTACATTTTGCACAACCTCCACCTTCTTTGGAGTTGGCTTGTCAGGAATTCCACAATCTTCTTACGATCTTTACTTTCTTGTCAGTTGGAGATAGCCCTAAGCTTTTGCTCTTGCTTAATTGCTTTATCATATATAAGATTCATAGTTGTTGGACCATTCATATCCACTTCTCTGATTTGATTGTTAAGTCCCATTATAATTTTTCTAATGCAGAAGCGTTCATCCTTATGATATATAGGAACATAACACATAAGGGTAAAATTCTCCCAATACTCGTTGATCGAAATATTTCCTTGCTTCAAGCTTTGGAAATCCATGATTTTTTGATCATAATATAGTTGGGCTAACCATCGCTTGCAAAAAATCTCAACAAATTCTCCCCATGTTAGCTTCCATGAGTTGATATTGAGTTCCAACTTCTTGTTCATCCACCAGGTTGAAGCTTCTCCAACTAGTTGGTATGCACCCTAAGCAGCTTTAGTGGTCTCAGTGTAATTTCAGATTTCAAAATACTTTTCCATTTGAATAAGCCATGCCTCAGCTTCATCCCTGCTAGCGCTTCCCTCAAACTTGGGTGGAATAATCTTCTTCATATCCCCAAAAAGTTTAGAAGCCATACACTTTTTATTTATTTCCTCGGGTGTGTTGGTGATATTTCTTTTTTGCGATCATGGGGTTTGTCATGTCCATGAGAAGAGTTTTCACCTTCATTCTCATTAATGGGAACCTCTTTCTTAACCCTAGCTTTTACCCTTTCTTGTTCAAGGTTGTCCAACCTTGCCAAGATTTGGTCAAGTCTAGCTTCAATTCCTATTGGTCCTTGCCCAACTTCTTGGTGAGTGTCAGGATTGGTTTGTATCCTCACCATCTTTACAAGATCGGGTTTTACCTGAATGTTTTATCCATGTTAGACTAAATTACATTATCAACTATCTTATGGAAAACATTAGAAATGTCATTCATACACACATAAAGAATTCCGCATAAGATTAAGCACATACTTTCGATAAACAAATAATTTTATTCATTTCATAAGGATTTCAATATCCTTTGATTACATGGAGTGACTATTTAGATAGTCGAGTGAAGAGAATCCCTCGGATTCACTCTCTAACGTGCATAACTTAATGGAGTATTGTATCCTATAGACTGAGATTGTTGCTCATATCTATCTTTTTGTTCATCCCTTAATTGTTCATACCTATCCCAAAATGGATAGTAGCCTTTAGATTTATCATCCAATACATAGTTATGAGTTTCAATGCCAATATGGTGTTCATCAACAATATACTCTATCCTTTTCATTAACATTTGTTCATAAGACCATTTTTCATCTAGCTGATCTCAAGGTACATATCCCTTAGACTCGTTACTTGAGGAAATTACTATTACTTCTGACATTGGAAGAACTCTAGGGTCCCTAAAGATGAATGCTCAGCTAACACTTCCTTTTGAGGGAATATCCTTGGAAGGTGATAATGACAGACTTTTTTGGTGAGATGGGAGGTAGATTGTTGTACATAGCCTCCATCTTCATCTTCCTCTTCACATCATTGATCAGAGAAAGTGTGTGGCTAAATGTTTCGGTCACTCAACTAGATGACATTGTCATAGTTGGTTCCCTCTAAGGTTCTAACGATGGCTTATCTTTCCTTGTTGGCCTTGAGGTATTGCTCATTTCTGATTACTGACTTTTGAGCCGTTAATATGAGATGCACCATCCTAGTACAAGAATTCACAACATTAGATAACATTGGACATAAATAATGATGAGCTCATAGGTTCCATAGCTAAACTTGGTAGCTCTAATACCACATGTAACATGCCAAACGATCACTTGAAGTAAATTTCCTAAGTTTTTACTATGCGAGTAAAATAAACTATGTAATAAGTGATTGCAATAATTTTTTTTTCTTTCTTTATTAAGAATATATGAAAAAAGATGCTATACAACTTACAATAAGGATTTTCATTCCATTACAATAATTCAAAAAGTACAATATTCTGAGAAAGAACAAAACTATATACACAGCTCCTTCGAGCTTCATAGCATAAGATATAGATGGTCTAGGAATCTACCTTTCAAAACCTTGGTCCTCTATCATTTGTCGAGGAGGAGAAGCATCACTCAAGTGCTTTTCTACCAACCACAAACTCACATGTAGTCTCTCGCACATCTATCAATGATAGATGACTCTACCCTTCGACGAAGGTATTGGTTAGGTAACCCCATACGACATACCACTCTGAACTTAGTGTTGTGTCATACATGACTAGGATTTATAACCTACGCTAGGTAGCCCTCATGCATTTAAATGGACACAGTGAACTGACAATGGAGTCTCGAGCAATCTCACTACTTTTAGTGGTGCCTTGAAAATCACACTACTTTGGCCAAAGTGTTCTCACTTAGTATAATTGAGTGATGGTCTACCATTCACCTACACTATGGCAAGATCATTTCGACTTAAGGCCATTATATCTATGCTTAGGCAATCCTTCTCCACAGGCAAGCTACTCCCCATGATAACCTCTCTTTATCACAACCTAAGGTAACACAACTCATTAAGCAAAGCACTAGTTCCCTCCCTTCACAGGATAAAAATCCTAGGAGTAACCTACTAGCCCTCTAGAATAAGTAAATATCTAGATATGAGTGTACCTTTTAAAGCTACCCATGTTTAACCATATCAAGTATTAAAATAATATAAATACCTATGTGAAATAATCTCTCCTATCATGGAGTAATTACAAACAATGCATAAACAAAGTAAATAGTTTCCACTTTTCTTTCAAGGAAAACAATACTTTTCCCTATATGCAAGTAACAACAAAGACTAGTTTAACCAATCAAGACATAACTCATTCAAATAGAATAAACAAAAGTAGAATATCCTCATGCCTGTGATAAGCTTTCCAATTGGCTAGCTGCAAACACAACACTTCTAGAATAACAACTATCTTGATATTGATCCTCCAACAAAGTCTCATAACCCTTAACTCTCAAGTTGACAAATGCTTCTTCTCAAAATATAGTAAAACTCTCTCTAATACTCAAGGCTCTCCCTCACTGTGCTTGGCAAAATATTGCAGGTAGAATATATTGAAATGAAGAACTTTCTCAAGGAATAATACATAGAAGAATGCATCCAAATAAATGAGCTTACTCCTCTATTTATACAACTTGGAGATCATACAACCTATAGATTAGGCATTAACTTTGACAACAAATTGCATGCACAACAACACATCAATAACAACTAAAAGGTGGCGAATAAGAAAGCATAAAATCAACTTAAACATCTACATATCGACTCAGTTAAATGACAACAAATAGAGACCAATTCAAATCTCCATATGATAGAATTCAATTTGCATCTCAAAACAGACATCTACAAGTTAAAGGATTCAAAGGTGGTGCCAAGCATTATTATGCATTCTCAAGGATGGCACAATTTTCCTCCTTATGAGAATTAGTAAATAACAAATGTGTGCCACCAAGTTAAATATCAACTAAGTCATGATATGTGTCAATTCACTCAATGAATCGATTTGACATAGTTGTCGATATGTGTTCATGTATTTACAGTTGTTGGTTGATGCAAAATAACATGACAATTTCATTTACTAAGTCCGTGGCTACCTCATAAAAAGGCGTTGAATTATTCTCTAATTAATCATTAACTTTATGGTTGTGCTTAGTTTGTAGATCACAAACTATTCTTTCACAGATAACTAGAGCATAAAATACGGTCTAAGAATATAGTCATTACTATCACAAAGTCAGCCTTGATTTAGTTTAATAAATCGACCTTTAAGTTGTTTGAGATAATCGACTTCAAAGCCATATAAATAGTATTTATAAATTGACTAATAATCATTGCTTGAGATAGTCGATCTCAAAGAAATATCATTTATATATATATATATATATATATACATAACATATATGTTTATATATACTTACATATATACACACACACAAAGATATATATATATATATATATATATATATACATATATGTATATGTTAGTATATATCCCTATTTATCATATTTCAATAAAGCATGTATATATAATTGATATACAAAGGTATACATAAAGATAGCAATCACATTGTTATATTAATATATTGATCGTGTATACATATATATATGCCTCCATGCATATGTATACATATGTATACATGTATCAATACATGTATCGATACATTCATATGGGCATGTCCATTTGCCACCATATGTGTATATTGATACATATATACATATGGATATATGTATATACTTTATATACACACACACACATTCGATTCATACACAAATTCATACACAATTACTATGGTATCGATAAGATACTACGAGTGATATATCTATATGTATACATATGCATGTCGTTGGTTCCATCAAATAGTTCCATGCACATAAGCAACTCGTGCATGAGTGTGCATAGGTACATCAATCTATGTACCCTCATGTGTGTGTTCCATTGTGCATATAGTCTATCATTGTCATGCATGTGTGTACGCATACACATACCTCGTATGTTCCACATATCAATACAAGCATGGTAACAAAGAAAGAACTCATAAGCTCAAACAAATAAAATCACCTAATAATGCACTCAGTAGTAAACTAGACTCTTACTAATACAAACATAATAACTAAGGATGACTTACCAACTTCCCACTTAATAACTCGACTCAATTATTCTATTGTGGTGTGTGTAAGCTCAGATAGGTTACGTTACTGGTTACTCGACCAAAACCTTCTCTTGAGTGATACTTCCCCTCCGCCTAGAGGAATTGATCATATACCCGCAACCACTAACATATGCACACGACAGTCAACTGTTCACAAAATATGCAATAGACATAATACATCTCCAAAGCTAAAGAATATCAATTCAATATTCATCAATCACATAAATGCATTCCTTCATATAACATTGAATGAGATGGCATTCATTTATAAAATAGTGATAACAAAGTGCACACACAATTTATTCATCCACTTAATTCACATTACATTCACATTTTACCCTACATAGTAATAGTAAATAGTAATTAAACAATAGGGGTGTAACAGTGTGTATTTTCATTTCTTAAGATATAACATTCAAAGTTAAGGTTTCCAAAGGTTTCCAACCACTATTGTAGATAGTCTTAAGATACTACATAGATTTGACAAGATATATCATCTATTAAAATGAAGGGTTCAATGACACCTTATCACAATGCGATTATTTTTTTGGGATGACTGATGATGGGATTAGGATGGATGATCCCATTTACCAACTTCCATGCAAAATGAACCATCTTGCTCATTATTCAATAGATTAAAGATAACTTAGTCATTGTGAGCCTAAAACCTAAGGACAAACACTATAGATATAGAATTTTTCGCTACAATTATTAATTGATAAACTTTGAAGATCAATGAATTGTCATAAAAATGGTCAAACATTATTAAAAACATTTTAACACAAAAATAAAATAAATTTTTTTATCTAACATAAAAAAATATACTACACAAACTTTATAATAAAAAAATATATAACTTGAAAAAATACACATCTTTTTTCAAGATAGAATAATCTTTTACAAAATCATCCATACTACAATTGAAAAATAGACCTGCACAACACCTATCATGTTGTTAAACTTAGATTTTCTTCTAAAATTAAAATCTTTTCTTCTTAATATAATATATTAATTATTTAAAAAAATAAAGTTTGAACTACATTTCATTTATTTTAAAATACTTATTTAAATTGGTTAAAAATAAAGATTAGATTACAACTAATAATATTTGAAGGAAATCTATAATTTTTTTTAAAATTTTAAATATATATATTTTTATATTTAAAATTTATTCAACTTGAAAGTGATAATGGTAATATTTTTACAATTAAACATAAAAAACATCTCTCTTTTTTCATAATGAGGAGATGTGTTGTTGATTGAATGAATGATTTTTAATGACATTTACAAGACCATTAGTTTATGGGACCCAAAGTCAAATCTTTAACCATGTTTTCAGGTTCCTTTCAATGTCAGCTTTCCTATTATGAATCTTGATCAAGAAGCTAGCCGTCTTGAGAAGTCTTGCCTCCTTAAAGATATCATTTAGATTATCCACCTTCAAGTTGCTCTCATAATGGATACAAATATCTTCATAAGTTGCACACTCAATGATGAAGTGTCGTTCGGTCTCAACAATCCCTTTGCCGCATAAAATACAAGTTCTTTGCTCCCAATCTTCCTTGGGGACAATCCACCTACCTGTCTCACATCTAAGATGATAAGACCCAATCCTTAGCTGCGCAACCAGAAGCCTAGCCTTACCTTTAATTGTGACTCTTAGGTAGTCCTTTTCATCATGCTCCCACATGGGGTTGAACTCTTTGATATAATGCGCCTTCTTGCGACCAAGCTGCTTTGTCCACATAGCAGCTCTAAACTTTTTGAATACAAACTTTTTAATCTCACCATTAGTATTATGACATTCATGTAACTTAATGTCTCACTTTCTCAACCACTTGCTATTTTGTTTCATCCAAGTCTTCTTCCTATGGTTTAGCTCCTCCTCAACAACCATTCTGGGTCAGCATTGCCTATCCATGTTTTCAACTTTTTTTAAATAACTTATTAAACGAATCACTACTGATGCCTCCATCGAAAACATCCCAGCTCCAGCCAAAATAATCTCATAGAAAACCAAAGACTTGACTTTGATACTAGGGGAGAGGATCCAATAGTTGAGCACCCTAACTTCACGCTTCTAATTATTCTACGTGGAAATTTCAAATCACTCCCAATTTTTTACAACTTACTTGGCAAGTCCCCTACTGACAACTTTTGTTTCAAGGCCACATCATCAAATATGATGCCACATCAACATGCTTTTTGTCAAGATGTAGTTTACCAATACTTGTGCATTCACATCATAAGTAGTTGAGCGCTGATGTGACATCACATGATTGGTTGATTTTTAGATCAAAGGAATACATTTTGTTCAATTATGAATAGTCATGTCACAACTATTGATCCAATATTTATAAAAATATTGAACATTATATAAACAACTATTATCACAACTATTACAACATACTCAACTAGCGGATCCTCTCCTCTAGTTGATTAAATGCTTTTGAATTCTTAAAAAAAATACAGAAATAAAGGAATACATGCATAACGTTTACGACGCCAAAATCGTTAACAGTTCCGTACCAAACACATATCCTTGTAGTCTACATAAGTTACCGAACTTCAAAACACGTTTAAAAAGTCTCGTTGGAATTACATTGTGCATACATCACAACGGAAATGAAGAGGGGCACAGAGCATCACAGCAGATGGCCTTCAGTTGTCTCCTTTTTCTTCAAATTCACTCTATTATTATGGCTCTTATTTGTAACATTAGCCATCACAAGAGAAGCAAGAAGCGACCTCTGGCCAATAATTGCGGGATGCTTGTTTTATGAGGGAGCCAATTGCATACTCAAATTTTGTGTATCAAAGGATCCTCTCTTCATCAACACAGCAGTTTCTCTCTTGCATTCCTGCATTACTTCTGCTTCAGGTACCGTTACAATTATTAAGTTCTTAGCAATTGCTCTAGGTCATGTTCTTTACTGCTATTTTGTACTTTTTGGAATACGGGTGTTGTTCAGAATCTTCCTCCAATAAAAATGCCAGTGACTTTCATGTCATATTGATTTGGGTAAGTTTTTTTTCTGTCTTTTTGGAAAGAA
This sequence comes from Sequoiadendron giganteum, assembly GCA_007115665.2. Classification (NCBI taxonomy): domain Eukaryota; kingdom Viridiplantae; phylum Streptophyta; class Pinopsida; order Cupressales; family Cupressaceae; genus Sequoiadendron; species Sequoiadendron giganteum. Next base: position 241,443,850 of record CM021105.1, on the reverse strand, counting down.
AAATGTTAAGCTTCTGTCATAGTGCTGTGCAGATTTACTGAGAATAGATTTTGGAAAACAAAGTTGCAATAGGGGCAAAATGCAGCATATACATCTAGCTTCTTGAAATCTTATGGAAGCATATAACCTCTGAAACTGGCGGTCAAAATTCAACTAAAAATGCTGTTTTCATCTTGCAGTCACTAGGGAGTTAGTACTATACCCCCATTTCTTGGCGAGAACACTAAATGTAATGTTTTTTAACCCTTATTCATATACTTTGGCATCCTATTTCATAACAAAGTCCCATTTTCTGCTCTGACCCGGTATTCTACATCTACTGGTGACAATGTCGCGCAGCTACAGGCTCAATATAATAGAAACATGACCCATAAATTAAACAGTAAAATACCCAATGTATGTAAATTATGAATCCATCTGTCCCTGTTGGCTTTTTATGGCTACGTTGAGCCTATACATGATATTTTGACCGTGGAGCATATATGCAATAATGAGTTGCCAAATTGTCAAAAGAGCCTATCAAGTTTCAACTTCAAATTCATTATCATTAGACACAACAAAATGTCTTCTCAAGTAGCAACATTATTGAAGTCACGGTTGTAATTCTGTGCATGTTCATCTTTTACTGGAATACTGGAGCTGGACAAGTTTGTTCCCAGAGCTTAAGCATTTTGAGACGTTGCATTTCCCTGTTTGTAAAGAATTTGAAATTTTGTTCTAAGATACAGTCTCCTAGTGAAAACGACCAATTAACTTTTGGTGAAAACGATCAATTAACTTTTGACAGAGAAATTGTTTTCCGTCAAACGATAGGGCTTCACTTGCAGGCAACTTAAGGCTTCTTCTTCATGTGTTTTGTGAATTGCAAGTTATATTGTAAATTATCTCCCAAAACCTGTTAATAGCCGTTTTGGCTTTGGAATCCAACCTCATATCCTTTGCATTGAATCCATAATGCATTCGTGAATAATAGATTTATTGATTTTCTTCCTTAAAGAGGGCCTAAATCCTTCCTCCAGGGAAACATCAGTCTATCTTTTCTTTACAGAAAATTTTCAACTTTATCCTCACCATCTTCATTGAAAGTCTCCATAGCAGCTTTAAGACTTCTCTCACAGAACAAAAATCCTTGTCTGGGTCACAATTATCTTTCACAGGATGTATAAGAGGTGCTTAAGGCAAACCTCCATAATTTTCTATAAGAATTTGAGAGGCTGAATAGGAGATTGATGTAAGCTATAAAACAAAAGGGAAAGTAGTCCTTATATTTACACTCTCAAAGCTCAAAATGTAGATAATGCAAGACATTGGATTGAGAAGACCAGATTCCAAGCAGAAAGGGAAGAAGAGAGATGATTTATTTCTCTGTCTGGTTTTGAAGATGAATCTGGTGAATGTGCATCCAATAAGTCTAGATCTAAGCTAATAACTTGAGTAAGCATGTTAGGAAAGTTAATGACATTGTTTCTAGTAGGGCAAGCAAATGTGCAGAGAGTCAATACAAAATCATTTGTCAGCCGGACATTCTATCAACAAGAGGGGAAGATGCAAGAAGAAGGAACATTAAGTGGAAGCTTGCAACTTGAGAAGCATCCATACAAAGTTCAAACCGTGGAACACAAATCACATGAAATGTTGGATCAAACAAGTTGCCAGTGGCCAAGTAGAGCAAATTGACGCAATATCATTATCATAATAAATTGCTTGAATGGCCTAGGAAACTTATAATAGTTTCGTTGACATTATTATGAAGAGATATGGGCATTTTATGGTTAATAATAAATATCAGAAAGTTTCAACAAAGAGATCATACTCATGTCTCCTAGAAGAACACTGAATAAGTCTGACATCAATCAGTCGTAGATAAAGAGAAGGAAGTTATACCCTTCAATCAAATACAATTGAAGTTAAAGCGCCACTTGACATATAAGTAATATTCACAATTATTAATGTACAAGCTATGAATGCAACTTCTTGTTAAAAGATGCCAACAAGAAATCAGACTATAGCAAATCATTGAAGCATACCAAGCCAAGACATGAACAACTGTGGAAGGCTATTGATAGTCAAAATGATATTTTTTTTTCATTGTATTTTGAACAATTTGACATGTTGCACTTTTAAGGATGCAGAAATTTAGGGCTCTGTTGAGAGTGATATAAATAGGAGTGCATGTTAGTTGGACAATATCATCATTTTGAGGAAAACCTTAGTAAAAGTTAACAGTTTCTCTGACACTAGCACCATAAGGTATCAATTGATCCTATTGCTAACATCATAAGGGTTCATAAAAGAGAACATAGTTATCTCTCCAAGAAGAACCCTAGTAAGTATTGAAGAAGAGCACTCTAGGTTCTTTTCTTAATTTGCTTCCTTAAGTAAACCTTTCTTGCTGAAGAAACTGGGTATTTTATTCAACAGTTGCTATTTGAAAGAGAAAAAGATGCTGGCCAGTTTTAACTGAGTAAACAACCAAGTGAATAAGGATATTTATCACAAGCAGTGGTTAGCTGTTAAGTATTTGCTCTTTTTGTGCTGACATCCAGGAATAACTGAAGAAATATTGGCATAGAGTGAGTTTCAATTGAGAAAATCTACCAGCTCACAATGTTTTCTATTGCTTACAAAGTTTAACTGATATAACAACTGCTGTATTGAAAAAACAGGATAAAATGAATTAGGTGAATGTTCTTGAAAAATGTTAAAAACTTAAAAGAATACAATTTGAGGAGGACAGAAAATAGTGTCTATTATTCTATCACATACAAGTCAATCTTCTGTGAAATGGGATGAGCTCAAGTGATAAAAGTAAATGGGCTTTCAATGCAGAGCCCTATGTTCAAATTCCAAGAAACATTTGTTAAGTGTTTAAATTGGGTAAAATTCCACATCCAATGTGCTGGGTTTGGCATATCCTAATAGACAAGGTCATGTGTAATTTGTGAATTTTAAGAAGAGATGTCTCTCGATTATGGCATAGAAGTTGAATGTTCCATAGATGTTACAAAGAGTTGAAATAAGATAAAATACCATATTCAACTTGTTGATGGGTATTTTGACACACTTGCAACACATATGCAAATTCAGATGAACGTACATCTCTCTTGAAGGGAAATCAAATCTTTGGATGATGATCACCTCAAGGTTTGTAGTTGTTAGGTTTTGACTTTCTGGTTTTATCCAATTGCTTGTTGTATGGCTGTTTTCACAAAGGGCCTGATATGGTTGTATTATGTAATCTGCGGTTTTAGGGTTAGGTTTTGATGATAAAGACATTTGAAACATTCAAAACCCTGAAGTTATGTTTCCCTGATCTCAGATCTGATAAAATATAAGTTCTGGAAACATTATATGACAGCTAATTTTCAATACTTGCTGCTATTTTTTCTAATTCTAGACAATTTATAAAAGAAAGATCAAAAGACAGGGAAAGAAAGAAGAATCCTAACTGTGAAACGGTGAAACTATGCTAGAATGATGACATGCGATAATTAATCAATCTGATAATAAACTAAACTTTGTTTAACCAGATTAGATCACAGAACCACAAAGCTAGTGCAATCTTTTGTGGAATTTGAATAGCTTAGAATTGCAAATATTTGCTAAATCACCCAATTCTGGTGCAGCTCTAACAAATATTTTGCCATGAACGCATAGAAATATGCAAATCAATACACATGCATGCTCATTTGTCACAAGAATTTCACTAAGGAAACAAAAACCATGAACATTTCTGGGTAACTTTATTGATAAAAATAACCAACAATTTCTCCCCCCCTTTCAAAGTGCAATGAACTGTTTTTTATAGGAGGAAGTAAGAACATTTGCAAAAAATATGAATGGTAAGGATTAATCTGGCATGCACGATTCAGATTTACATGTATTTTATTTTTCCATCTATAACTGTCCCTTTTATTTGCATGCTTGACATAAACTTAAAACTTCTAAAATAAAACACTAATTAACCCTAGTTTGCATGTACTTTTCTTCCACAGAAAACTTGCTCAAAAATTCCAATTAGGATGCTTCACTTCAGTTTTTCATTCAATTCCGCTTTTCATCATGCAAAAAATACCATACTTTTTCACCACTTTGACAAGTGTCTTCAATCTGTGTTGCCACCTCATTTCGCATGTGTAACAAGTGCCAGATAATCTCCTCTCAAATTTTCGTTTTGATTTTTTTGAAAAATTCCATATTTAAAATCAATCTTAGATCACCAGAGCATGTAATCCATATTTGGAAAAAAAGCACGATTAACTGTCCCCTGAAATCATTCTGTATCGCCGGGCCATAAGAATTGGTAACACCGATCCATGTGACACGCATTTTCCTTTCCACTTTATAACATATCAAGAAGTACCAACAATCACCCAAAACCCATAATTAATTCATAAAATTTTAGATATTTTCAATTTTATGCATTTTTAAGGTTTTCAAAAAGAAATATACTTGAATTCAATGGACATATGCTACAAACCTTAGGGAACTCACAAATTTAAACATGATGAGAAATTAGTCTTAATTACGAGTTTTGGAAGACGCGTTAAAAAAAAAAAACCTAAAGTTTACTTTTGATTTTTATACCGTAATATAAAATTATGTAGATGTGGTCAGTTACTAAAATAGGAGTGTTTAAAACTTTTTCCTTTATGGAAGTGAAAGTCGGAAAGGCATAGGGACTTGGGAACTTAAAAGTTCCATGTTCCACTTAAAGCCCAATCCCCACTTGGTTTGTCAGGCGCAAGAAATGGGTAGGGATAGGGACTTCGGACTTAAGTCCGAAGTGCGCGTTTAGGCCCATGACCCACCCATTATTGCCTGCTCTGTTTTTTTCTGTCTTTTTTCCATTTTCTTCGTTAGTATGTCTACATCCAATGGCTTTCTAGGATCACATGGATTACATGCTCTGGTGAGATATCTCCATGCTGAATGCCAGCAAAAAGTTTGCTTTGCAGAGTAGACAAACAATTATGACAGCAACTCAGAGCTTCCTCATGAAAATCGTTTTTCTCCCACGCATATGTTCTGCCTGAAGTTGATGAATGGCTTCTAGAATTCATTCCATGATCCTCATCAAGGACATTAGCATAGTTATCAGAAAATATCTTTGGTTTTGAAGAATGAAGTGATTTGATGATGAGGGTGCAGATGGCTTAGCTTAATGCCAAGTGATTGCATTCAAAACCTCGGCAGAAAGCACCTTGAAGACAGTAAACCTTGGATGATAAAGTATATGTTTGGCTCTAGCATATTTCAGAGTTTCTTGACTGAGTCTTGCCTTCTCCATGCTGATCACCAACAAGAGACTGATGAGACTGGGCTTTGTATTTATAAATTGGCAATGTATTTATCTCTGCATCACCTATTAATTGAACACCAGGAGAAATGTCTGCATCCAGTGCCCTCAATGCAAATTCAACGCTATCCAGTTCCAAATAATTATCTTCAATGCTTTCTAAGTCCATGTCATTAAGAATCTTTAACAGTTGTTTTTGGCAAAATACACTTGCTTGAACTATTTGTTTCTGTTCTTCTTTTAAATCTGTGTCCACCTTATTTCCATGGGTTTTAGCACATTGGGTCATAGACAATACTCTCACAAACTTAGAGAGCTCTTTCAAATCAAACCTATACTCCAGAGAAATTGTGTATTCTTTCAAAGCCTTTATTGATGTTTTAAAGGGCCTTGGAATAATGCTGCTGGGCAGAGTGTCCGGCTTGTGGCACGAGCAATGAGAACGGCAGACGTACTCCACTATTTTGAAATGATTGATCTTTAGTATAGGATGCTGTAATGTCCTTACCAAGAAGTTTCAACAAACCTGCAAATTTCCCAATGTAAGTTCAAGGACATTTCGTCAAACAGTTGGTTGTTAACTGAATTTGAGTATATCTCAACAAGAATTTGCACCATGTTTGACCCATAATACTATTCTAATGTGAATACAACTTTCATGTAACAGATAATAGATCAATGGTAAAACAAACTAATACCAAAGCATTGCATGTGAACAATATACATACAGTTTAGATCTCAAGTTGATTGAATGAATGACAGGACTGCTGGAGGTTTTGGTAAACTAAATCAATCCCTTAAAATGTCAGAAGACTTCTGAACTGCTACTGTTATCTTCTTTAAAATTCAAAACTGCTAAAACAGTTCAAAACAACCTCAAACATACCCAAATTTGGCAGCAACCCACCTCAAAGATCTGAAAATACTTATAGTACTGGAGCAGCTGGACTTAATGCTTTCACATAGCAATCTCTGGCAGTGACCTCTCAAATACCCTTCACTCTTTTCCTTTGTTTGCTGTTCACTGTGCAAAACAGCATAAACACATATACAGGGCGGCTGCACTCATAAAGTATACTTCACTCTAACAGACCAAGGCATCTACAAAAATATCTGACTTCAAGATGTTGGGATGCTATTACAGTGCCCCTGTAGATTCCATAATTCTTGCTATGCTGTTGCAACAGGACCGGCTGAGAGTTAGATTCCCATGAAGTCTCCTTTCATATTCCTCATTCCACCATCCTTGGGCTGTTCACTCTAATAACAACAAATATCTAGGGGTGGCTGTACCTTAGGGTCAAAGAACCCAATAAAATGGGTAGCTTCTTTTCCGATGAGCTCACGCCTGCACTAACCCAAAAACAAGAACTCCAGCTATGGCGACTCCTCTGAGTGATATGATTCTAATAATGGCCCAGAGCTGAGTTATGATCAGAAATAAGTGTTAAGGCTGTCGCAAACAGGGGCAACCTACTTATAAATGCCCAAACATAAACCCCTAACTGCTGTGACTGCCTCTAATGAGGTAATAAAATAATTTCTTTTCTGGATTAACTGTATTCTTCACTCAAAATAGGTGGCTAAATGAAAGTAGTCTCAAATTCCACAAAAAAATATTAATTTTTACACAAACTTCAATAAATTTTAAATTTACCTTTCAGCACAAATACAGATCTGAAAAGATATTTCACTTCTTTAGCACAAACTCCTCAACCTTCAAATCTTTTAACATGTTGGCGTTTCAATTTGCACCTCTGGAATACGAATTAGAAACAGACAGCTATGCATAGATAAACTGCTCTTCAAATTAGGAGGGAAGCTCCCTCTTTGCTGATGATGCTTAAAGAAAGTACACTAAACTATTTGCCAATCTTTTTGTTCTCAGCTAAGAGCACAAGGTTATAAAACTCTAGCGTCATAGTTGAGGTTTTCTCTTTTCTAGAATTTCAACTACAACTAGGCCTACTTCTAATGACGCTTCTAACAATTCAAGTAAACTCAGAGCTTGAGAGTTAGAAGTAAACAAGGAATGATTTCAATACAAATACTTAAACAAACTCTTTTCCAACACACACCTGAAGACTCATTGTACTTTTCGATGCAAGCTGAAATAAAGATTATATAAGCATAACACATAAAACGGAAACCTGAGACAGTAGATCAAAGCAGCAAAGTAGACATAAGATTTCCTTTCTTAAATTTCAAATAACAAAGATTACACTTCTGGGACAGCAAGATTTTAGCAATAATAGGCTTATAATTTAGCGATCAAACCAGAATACACTTGACACAAAGAACACATGAATTGAACAATAACTTGCAGCAAAAGGCAGGCATGCACGCTTGCTCTTACACTAAGTGAATAGACACTGAATAACAACTTGCAGGCAAAAGTAGGCTCAACAATTTGCTATCACAATAACGGTTAAAGAAAAATGGGCAAGGTTGCTTTTATTTATACACAAGCAGAGGAGTAGGGAATCCTGAAATCTCCTTGCTTTTAGAACAAGACTTGCCAACATGCAAGTTTTATTTCTAAAACTAAAACAAGATAATTATCTAACAACCTACTGAAAGCAAAAAAATAGGGAAAGTGCCAACTATTACAACTTGATTCTTTTCTCTCTCACAAAGAATAGATAAGCATGAGGCAAGAATAGCAAGAAAACTTGGAAAAAACATCGAGTTAACTACTGCTTTAAATCTATCTTTGGAGATCTTTGCTATCCTGATAAGATATCTCATCCATTGGTATTTTGGGAAAGTATATCTGCAAAAAAGTTGGTAACTGCCTTATTGTTAGGACATTGATACTATCTAAGGCAATATTCCGCTTTTCCAAGATTTCCTCACTTTCTGCAATTGAACTTAGAAAATCTTTGACCTCCTCAACTGCTTTATCAAATCTTGCTAATTTCAGCGGCTCTGCAACTGGAGTGATGACCTTTTATAATATCATCTTGCTTCAACATATCTTTTTACCCTGTATTGACCATCTTTTGACATTCCTCCGTTTCTTCTGCAACTTTTATACTTCTGACACTTCTCCTGATTTTTCAATGGAAGAGTATTATACAACTCTTTTCCAATACTTGTCCTTTTGCTCATACCACACCTTTTCACGTTCTTCGACTGAGATGATGTTTTCTGTCCATGGTGGTATTGAAAAGCACTTCTCAACATCGTCCGGCCTGAGGTTGCAAACACGCCCATCTGTTGCTTGGTTTTGAATTCCATGGGAGAATACTGCATGCTGAAAAACTCGAATTTTGACTATAAACTCGACTATACTCGGACAGGTTTAGCACAAAAGCTAAAAATAGCTTGCTGATTTTTCTTCTTTAAAAGGCAGATTTTTCCAAAAATAATCTGAGATATAGGTTTTGTGAACAATCTCGTTGTGAAGAGATTCAAATCTTCCGATTTTAGAAAATGTTGATGGCTGATTGAAAAAGTAGAAACCTTAAAATTTTAGGATTTTCTCGAAAAAAGCTAAGAGCTGGGTTTTGTATAGAATGTCGTTCTAAAGAGACCCAGATTGATGAAAACTAGAAAAACTGATTTTTTCAAGAACATGCAAGATGTTCAAGTTTTGGCCGAAAAAAGTTGAAAAACTAAGATATGGGTTTTGAAGATAACTATATTTTGAAGCAACCTAGATTGTCAGTTTTTTGAAAAAGCTGATCTTTCCTCAACATGCAGAGCTTCAAAACATAGTTGAAAAACTAGGATCTAGGTTTTATAGACAATTTCATGCTGAATAGAACCAGATTATTAAATTTTGAGAAAACTCAGGTTTTCTCGGAAAAGTGTGGAAAAAGCAGATTCTTGAAAATATAAAATTTTCTAAACTTGAAGAGGATGAAAAACCAAGCGGACGCAGATTGATGGAATTTGAAAAAGATGACCCCCTTCTTCTGAAACGTGATGCCCTGGAAAAATAAAGCATGAAAAAGCGAGCCTCTGTGCAACGTGATTTCAAAACCATGAAGAACACTGAAAAAGCACCATGTTTTGGCCTCCAAATCTTGATGTAAAGAAAATTGTACGTTTCCTCTTCTGGATGCTAACTCGCAAAAAGTGAATAATGAATGCCAAAAGCCTTCTTAAATAGGTTTTTAGGATGAAAACGCTTTATTCTCCAGCTTTAAATCTTTGAAGCCAATCTTGAGCTAGAAACATTGAACGTAGACACTGTTTTGAATGATGCATGATGAAATTCGGAAATTTCACTAAGGCGTTGAACTTGGGCGCCTTTACTTGGCAGATAGCCATTTTTTTTGAAATTTTCAACTTTTTGCTTGATAAAATGCATCCCTTTGATCTTCAATTCTGGACACTAGATGAATCTTGTGAACTAGCTGACTAATCCATTGTGAAGCCTAATCAAGTCGGAGATGATTGTTTTGGAGGCAACATTTGCTAAAAACATCGTCTGAACCCTCAAAATCTTGGGCGCCTTTGACTAGTTGGGGTGCCCAAGTCCTCCAGACTGAGATTTTTTTCTTGATGTTCTTCAATTTTTAGTGTTTTCTGATCTTTGGATGAATTTGCAATTCTGGCTGCTTAGGAGCTCTGATGAACTGGATGTTGGATTCGTTGGACAGCTTGTCGAAACTAGAGAAGATCTTCCTGGAGGTAACTTGTTCTGAAAACTTCATCTGGTGTTTTGAATTCCTAGACGCCCCTGGCTACTTGGGGCACCCGACCTTGCTAGAGTTAGATTTTTTTTCTGTTTTCCATTTCTTCTCTTCATTTTCTCTATCTGTTTGATCCGCAATATCTGATGACTGGCAAATCTTCTGAGCTCACCATTGAATTCATTGGAGAGCCTGCTGGAAACTGAAGGAATGTTTAGAAGATTTCTAACCCTGAAACCACCTTTTGTGCCCTCAAAATCTTGGGCGCCCCTGGCTACCTGGGGTGCCCAAACTCTCCAGACTTAGTCACTTTTTAGTGAATTTCAACTTTCAATTTTGACCTTCCATGCCTTATCCTCCATTTGATCTGAAACTATGGGTGACTGAAGAATCTAATGAACTGGTTGAGACATCCACCAGATAGCCTGAAGAATCCTGAAGAAGATGACTGAGTTTGCAAACCCTAATAGCTGAATCTGACTTTCCATAACCCTAGGCGCCCTTGGCTACTTGGGGTGCCCAAAATTCCAAAGATTGAATATTTTTGATGATTTTCATGATTGTCAAGTTTGCTACTTTGATGCAACTTCTCTGTTTGATTTGAGATTCTGGTTGGTTGATTGATCTGATGGACCTGCTAATAGATTCAATGCGGAGTTGGTAGGATTCTAAGCAAAAAATGTCTTGGAAGCAGAAACCTAGAAACAACATCTGAGGCCTTGAAAAGATGGGCGCCCCTGGCTAGCTAGGGCGCCTTTACTTGCCAGTGTTAGTTTTTATTTCAATTTTTCAACTTTTTGCTTTCTTCCTCATCTTCGCTCTGTGCTCGGCAGATGCCTTCACTGTTAACCGTGCTTTGATTGCCGGGGACTAAAAATTTTCTAAGGCAAATAATTTTAGGCGCCTAGACTGGATAGGGGCACCTGAACTCTCTAGTGTTAGACAAATTTTCCCAGTTTTCAAGATTTTTAGATTCCCATTCTTCGTTCCTCGTTCCTCGAGCATCTTTCACCATTTCTCGATTTGTGCAATGCTTGAGACTTCGAATCTAACATCTGGCAGTTTGAGCATCCTCCATTAATGACCTCAGAGCTCCTATCTTAGCTTCTGAAAAAGCAGAATAGATTCTGACCCATTAGGGAAAAACTAATCTTCTAAGGATTCTGACTAGACCAGCCTGATGAGAAGTGTTTTAAGCCAATCAAAATCAGTTTGAACCCTGGCGTCAAACATTCTATTTTTAGAAATTTTCTATTTTATAAAATTTTGCCAACATCCATTTGAGAAGAAACCTAGAAAAAGTCTATTTTTAGAAAATTTCCTTAAAAGTAGGGCCAAAAAATTTGAGATCTAGGTTTTGTAGTTAAGGTTGCTCTGAGTAGACCTAGATTGTCAGATTTTGAAAATTTTGAATTTTTGACCAACATGCGTGACATGCAAATTTCCATTTTTTGACCTTTTTGACAATTTTTGACAATACTTTTACCATTTCTTCAAAATGCCTAAATGTAGCAAAATTTTTAATTTTGGATACAACACAACACATAAGTAAACTTGCACTCGAATTGGGAAATGATATTTCAAGTTTTCAACACAACAAAATTATCCACAATTGACATAGGGCACAAATCGTTCAGCTCAATGGTGAACTCTAAATGAATTCACTCGATCAGCTAGGTGGGTTTTCGTCCACAAAACTAATGGCCAAAAGGGTTTTCGTCTTTTGGCTAAAGAATGAACTTGGTTCAATCTCCCAAATAAACAAGGGTTTCATAAAATGTTCAGAATAAGCTTTCTTTCTTCCAAATCCCCTATTATAAGCTCTTTTGTAATATTATTATTATTTGTGTCCTCTTATTTTTCCCTCCAAAAAGTGACTTCAGACTCCTTTTAAATAATTAACATAAGTTGTCTTCTAATTTTTACGCAATCGACATTGGGCACAAATCGTTCAGCTCAATGGTGAACTCTATATGAATTCACTCGATCAGCTAGGTGGGTTTTTGCCCATGAAATTGAAGGCCAAAAGGGTTTTCATCTTTTGGCTGAAGAATGAACCTGGTTCAATCTCCCAAATAAACAAGGATTTCATAAAATGTTCAGAATGAGCTTTCTTTCCTCCAAATCCCCTTTCGTAAGCACTTTTGGAATAATAATATGATTATTTTTTGTGTCCTCTTATTTTTCCCTCCAAAAAGTGACTTTAGACTCCTTTTAAATAATTAACAGAAGTTGTCTTTTAATTTTTACTTTTTTGACAACTTAACATTTAACTATTTAATTATTTTTCACACATCCAGCCAAAGTTACAAAAAATATTAGAATGGAATTCTGGCCATGCCAAAACATTCTTAAGCTATTAGGATATCAAACTTTATGAAAATTGGTGCTTTCCAAAAATAGCAAACTTCTCCAAGAAGTGTGGAGAGCTCTTGAAATGTCGAAACTGCCTCTAGAAAGTACTGTTGGACTCAACTTGATTACTTGAGCTCATTGCCACTGTCAAAATTCCTTTATGATAAAGTTGGCGTTCTCCAAGAATCTTGGAACTTTTCACAATTGTTGGAATGGACCGAAAAGGGACAGTACTGATGGACCTTTTGTTGGATAAATGGAAAATGAACGTGGAGCTAATGGTCACATGACTTACTATATTCTGCCATTTGTTGCGGCTTTAGTCCACAAATTTTATGATCTCAATGTCTTCATCTTAAGTTAGTATTGTTGCCATCTCACGTCAACACAGTGAATACTTTGCATCCGAACCTTTGTATGGCAAAGTTTTGTAATCGTATCCACATGAAGACTTTGCTGATCATCAAGAGTTGAGAGATCCAAACTATCCATGTCCTTGCTCTTAAGCTGAGATTTTAGAGATTCCAGCTCCATACATTTTCGCTTCTCATTATCAAGATTTCTTTTTTAGGTCTTCTAGAGAACCCCTATTGTCCATGGTTTGATCCAGCATTTTCCCATCATAATTGTTGCTTCTCTCAACAGAGTGTGCCACAATGTTGTCAGTTACAATGCTTCTAGGTGTGCTGCCTTCACCTGCATTTAATCTGAAAGTGACTTCGTCTGGAATTGGATTCTCTCATCCTTTCTTGAGTTTTGCAATGACCACTCACATGTTGATCAAACTTTCTCATGTGTCCTTCTCTATAGAAAATACTGGTACCAACTATATAACACCCAATATAGACTCACAAGATATTATACAATGGATTTGGCAGCTTAAAAAAAAGTGTAGTTTCCAACAGCAGGATCTCTAATGTCACTCCATTGATCTCCAATAACACCTTTGATGCACAAGACCTTGCTCTCCAATTGTAATCTGTTTGGACTTGTAGGCTTGGATATTCATTTGCATCTCATCTGTTTAGTCTGCATTCTCAACATTGCCCCACCAGAATAACCAACATGAAGGAGGTTCTTCAGTGGAGTTCTGTTGGTCCTTTTATCTTCTAGAAAGAATAATCAAACTCAAACCATGGTTCTGGAGCTTCTGATACAACTTCAAAGTGGGAATTAATGGTGGAGATTTTGCTTCTTCAACCTAATGATTCTAAGCATCCACATTATGTGGCATGGAATGACATTGAAAACAATGGAAAGGTGGACAAATCTGTTTCATCGATGTCCATTATCACTATATCCAGTCCATCGCCATTCACCACTGCAGAAATTAAACAACTATCTGCTGCCTTGATTGCTCCATTTTATGTTGCAAAGATTAGTTACTCTTTGTGTGCTGATCAAATTGTTTACCAGTAGTGTTTGTGCTTAAATCTTTTTTAACCCAAGAATGGTACTGTATGCTTGTGGCCCCGATCCATCCTGCACCTCTTATTATGTATCCTTCTATTATCTTTATCAAAAGTTGGAATGGCAGAATAGAGATAGCCTTCCTTGTCCATTCTGCTCATGTGCATTGCGGCTGTGATGACTTGAAGGTAATCGATGATTCCATTCCTATCTGCATCTGCAATATCTAAATGAGTAACCATACATCTCGCCAATTCATCCCTATGCAAAAACGTCCTTTATTATGTTAGTCCCCCAGTGAGCTTGGTCTCGTTTTACCTCCTCCATAGTGTGCAGCCACAGGCTTGCCCTTTCTATACCTAGTTCCCAAGGAACAATTTGTCTTCGGATAATCATGCCTGCATCTAAATCACAACCCAGTCAACATTCTTTGCATCTTCACGATGATTAAGCCAATAGACAACACCTTCTGGTTTGTTTATTGCTGGGTACCAGTCCTAGTGACAAGATGTCTGTTCATTGATGGCAAATTATGAGTGGGGGCCAAATCCATTCCTCTATACTCCTGAAGCTTCTCCTCAGTGCAACTCAAAACTTTGTTGCGGTACTTGGGTATCCACTCTTTCTGTGGCTATGCATTAAGTCCACTGTCTGCTAGAATTCTAACTTTTGCATTTGCTGTTGTATCTGCAATATGTTTATTGGGCTTATTCTTGTCTTTTCTCAAGCTCTGTACAAGATTTGTGGGGGTATGTGTCAAAGTTATGACTAACATGTGCAAGAGAGATCTCAGATGAATCTAAGCTTTGAAAAGTAATCTCTGCTGTTGATAGTGCCATTTCAAATACTTTTTATTCTCCTTCATGCCTGCTTCTGGATCTTCACAGACAAAGGCAAAAGATTTCCTGCTCGCATACATGTCCTGCAACTGCTTCTCACCATCCCAAGAAGGATTCTCAATAACTAAATTGACATTAGACAAAGCGGATCCAAATGCATTTGAAAATACACGAGAGGCAGCCTTGTGGACATCGATTCCCAGTCTTCTAGCTTGTTTTATGACATGTTTCCTAACATAGTTCATGTCCACATGTTTGTCAAGCTCAGCTACCATTTTCATTGCTTGGTCAAGGAGTTTCATCCAATTGATAAACGGGTCTCTGAAAATCCAAGAACAATTCACCACCACATCAGCATGGGGTCCCCCAAGTTCCTCCAAAGATATAGGCTCTATCTTGTTGACTCAACCTAGAGTCTCTGCGATAGGTTTTACACCAATCATCCACAGTACCTGTGCAAGTGATTTACCATAAGTCTTGATGTTGTATGTTGCTCAGAGGATCAATGCAACTGTTTCTGGGTGCTTTCCATCATTATCTACTTTTAGAATTTTCTTTGAGCATTTCGGTAAGGCATATGATTATTAACCAGCATTGTTTCTGACCTTGGCATTTTTTCTCGCAAACAAATGAATAACAATATTGTTTTTCTCCTAAGTAGTTGGGTTCGGCTCCCTGGCTCAGGGTCCTGGTCCGGGTTCGCTCTGGGTACCGGTCCTAGTTTGGTCCCTCTGTGGGTTCGACCAGGGTTCGGTATTTGGAGTCCTGGTTCGCCGGTGAAGAACCCGGGCGAACCCGAGAAGAACCCGGCGAACCCAAGGCGAACCCGAGAAGAACCCACGCGTTTGGACGCTAAAAAGCGTTTTTTTGTTTGCATTTTTTAATATTTTCCTGCAGTTTGATTTTGACCCACGCCCAAGGGAACCCTAAAAGTGACCTCTAAAACACTTTAAACACCTAAACTACATAATTTTTATTCATTTGTTTTGCAAACAAGCATTTTCATTCCAAGAGGTTGAGTTCTTATTTTTGCTTGCTGGGTTGATAAAAGGACTTGAAGATTGATCAGTGAAGCTTCTACAAACGATTGCATTGCCATTCCTACAGATTTGCAAGTGTTTATTGGCTGCCACAAAGATTGTTGAGGGATATTTTTGCAAAGAGGTAAGTTTTTCTCACCTTTTTTTGAGTTTTTTCATCCATTTTTTTGTTTTACATTTTACAAACTAGAAACTTTGTTTTGTTTCATTTTATGATTTATATATGTTTTTCCTTTCCATTCTTTTATGAATGTATGCAAGATTCAAAAGAGCTAGGTTTTATAAATCAATATTTTCTCTTCATTCAAATTTTGAATGTGTTGTTTGCAAAACAAATTGCCATAGGAATCACAATGTCAATGGGTTCTACCTCCGGCTCCATAGCTAAACCAAACTCAAAGTTCAAAACAAATCCGAATTCTCCTCTATGGCAGTATGTTGAGATGATAAAACAGGTTCCAGGTGGTGGTGGTTATGTTTGGAAATGCAATGGGTGTGGCGTTACATATACTAGTTCATACCATAGGGTGAAAGCACATTTGTGTGGCATGAGTGGAAAAGGCATCACGCCTTGCCCTGGAAAAAAAGATGCACCTATTCTACCTGAGACAGTTGCAAAATACATTATGGAGCAAGATGCAGCAGATCAACGGGAAGCCCAAAAAGGAAATCACCCTTTGTTTAAAAAAAAATCAAAGGGAATGCAGCCCCCATCCAATCCCAATATTGTGGTAGAAGACCACCCATTTATTGTCATTCCGGATCTTCAAGCTCGAAGTGCACAACCTATTGCAAACAAGAGATCAAAGGGGCCTTTGGAACTTGCATTTCAAAATGAGAGTAGAGCCCTTGCCGACCAATGTGTAGCAAGATGCCTATATGCCAATGGATTAGCTTTTAATGTTGTTCGTTCTCCATATTGGAAAGAGATGTTGAGAACGGTTAATGAAGCTCCAAAAGGGTACAAGGGCCCGGGTTATGAGAAGGTGCGTAGCACTTTATTGGAAAAGGAGGTTGAGTTGGTTGAAGATGCATTGAAGCCTATAAGAGATTCATGGGTTGAGACAGGTGTGTCCATTGTTTCGGATGGTTGGAAGGACTCAAAAAATCGGCCTTTGATCAATGTCATAGCGGTGTGCCCTAAAGGGGCAATGTTTTTGAAAGCCGTGGATTGTGAGGGCCAAGTAAAAGATGGAGAATTTATTGCTAGTATTCTCATTGCAGCCATTGAGCAAGTGGGAGCCCGCAATGTTGTTCAAGTTGTAACGGACAACGCTAAGAATTGTAGAGCAGCAGGGTTGTTGGTTGAGGAAAGATATTCACATATCTTTTGGACACCTTGTGTGGTCCATTCACTCAATCTTATGATGCAAAAGATTGGGAATCAAATTGCATGGATCAAAGAATTGTATGCTGAGGCTGAGGACATTCAGATGTTCGTCACCAACCACCACTTGTCTCAAAGCATCTTTAGATCATTTTCAAAATTGGAGCTATTGAAGGTAAGTGAAGTAATATTTACATTTGTCATTTCTTGATTTTCATAATTTGATTGTGCATTCTAATTTAAATTCTTCTTTAAAGTTTATTTTTAAATTCTAATTATTATTTTTAATTTGCAATAGGTTGCAGAGACCCGCTTTGCCTCTAATACTATCGTCTTGAGACGACTTGTGAAAGTTAAAGAGGCACTTGCTAGCATGGTGATTAGCAACAATTGGTCTATATGGAGGCAAAGCGGCACTGAAAGACCAACAAAAATTAAGAGCATGATATTAGATGACTCATGGTGGGATCGTGCGTTGTATCTCCTTAGCTTCACCGAGCCCATTTTGAGTATGATTCGCTATACTGACATGGACAAGCCATGCATTGGAGAAATATATGATGGTATAGACTCAATGCTTGAGAAGATCAAGTGCACCATAAATGCAAGAGAGCAAGACCCTGAAGAGACTTTCTTCAAACAAGTGCAAACAATTGTTGAAGAAAGATGGAACAAAATGACAACTCCATTACACCTTCTTGCCTTTGCATTGACTCCAAAATACTACAGTAGTCAGCTTCTTTCACAGCCAGGAAGGCTTCCTCCATATAGAGATTTAGAAGTGGCTGAAGGGTACAAGGCAGCATTTATGAGACTCTTCCCTGACCAAGATTTGCGATCTGTAATCACGAATGAGTTCATTGATTTTGTGCACTCAAATCATCTAGATGCTGATGCTTCTTGTGACAGGTTCTTAAAGGATGCTCATAGTTGGTGGTACTTCCATGGACAATACTTCCAAAATTTGCAGCCCCTTGCAATCAAAGTTTTATCACAAGTAAGTTTAATAAATTTTCATATTTTAGTTTTACTTTTAAAATTTAAAAGTTTCATAATTTCATTTATAATTTTAAATTTTTTAATTGTTTACTTTGTCTTCATAGGTTGCTAGTTCATCCGCATCTGAGAGGAATTGGAGCACATATTCTTTCATCCACTCAGTAAAGCGCAATAAATTGCTCTCAAAAAGAGCGGAGAACTTAGTATATGTGCATTCCAACTTGCGTCTCCTTTCACACAAACAACGTGACTACAAGGAAGGGGAGACGAAGTTGTGGGATATAGGGCCAGAGGATACTGACTTGGATGCTTCCACTTCCCACCATGTTGCATATGAGGAGTCCGATATCCAACAGGAGCATGGGCACAATACTAGTGCTAGTGACAGTGCCATTGGCACTACTTGTGATTCATCTAGTCTTCCTACTTCATCTAATGTCAATGTTGACAATGACTTTGATATAGATGATTTAGAGGATCCATTTGATGATTAAAACTTTTATAGTGTTGTAATATTGAACTTGAAGTTTGAAGTTTGAACGATGAATATTTATATTTATCATGCATGTTATCATTCAAGTTTATGGTGGTTTTGTTGTTTATATGATGTTATGTGATGTTCTAATCCTAATTCATGCTTCTAGGCTGCATATATATATATATTTTTTTATTTTTACATGTTTTTTAGTTTTTGTACTAATGAACCCAAAGCGAACCGAACCCAGCCCCCAAAAAATTTAGCCGAACCGGCGAACCGAACCCCCAAACCCGAACCCGAACCCGAACCGGCTACTTAGTTTTTCTCTTCTACATGCAAATTTTCTACGAACCTTTGGTCCTCAAGCTGTTTCCCTTCAAGAACCAATCCTCCTTCATCTCAACTGATATTATTTCCTCTTTTCTGTACAATCCTCTGTGCCTTTCATAAACTTTCATTCCATGATAGAAGTTGAGAGGTTTTGTTTTATTGCTGAAGTCATACTTTTGGATGAAATCTTCTTGAAATCATTAGATTTGGACAGATCGCTTGTGCAAATCATTGGTGTTGTCTCCATTATCTTCGTTGTTTTTGTGCGATTCTTTTTTGTTCTTCCATGGAAGTATCAGTCGGCAAGGGGTCTGATAAAGATGGTGTGGATGGTTCTTTGACTTTCTATGGAGAGGGGCTTAATGGAGGCAAGGAATCCAAATAAAAAAGATGCAAGCTGGGATAATGATTTGGAATACAAAGGAGCAGGATTAGGAGTGAAATGTTGTTGGTTCTCAGAATTCTATTGTGTTGATGACCATGATGCAGGAATTTGCATAAAATTTGACTGCACAAAAGGTGATGCTGGTGGGAAAAATGAGCAAAGTCTTTAGGCAAAAAGAAAAATATTATGAAACCCGATCAAGACAAAACTCCCTACAGCTGCTGCCTCGATCTCTTCACAATAAGCAAACGACATATCTTACGATCGAGACAAGCTTTCTGCAGCCTTTTAAATGAGATTATTGGTTGTGAATTAAAATTTGTTAGTAGGCATGGGAAAGGTATATTTTGCCTTTTTTGTCGGGTCTCAGGCCTTTTAGGGAACTTGGGACCGTTCACTTTTATGCTATGGGGTTTTTAACTTTGTGGGCTCATGAGATTTTCGGGGTCCTTGTGTTTTGGGTTCATTTTTCTTTTGTGGGTTTCAGGAGTCAGGCGGAACCTGGGACTTGTTGACGTGTGTTTTATGACAACACCAACACAGAATAAAAATGCCCAACGGTCATTCTATTCTCTCTTGATCAAAGTATTCCGCATGCTAAGATTGCGTGAAAGTTCATGCGTTCAACTCCAACGTTCCTTTTATCGCAAATAGACTCAGTTGGCTAATGTGAATATGCTGGGTATTCAAGGGGACTTACGTAGTTGTTCGATTTTGTGAAGTAGTTAAGACATAAATGATTTGACAATATTGCTCTGACTCCTAAATTAACCGGGAAATACTGAATTTAAAGGGATAGGGATAGGAATTCTACAATCTACTTCTAAAAGGTGGAATGTGAGGATTAGCTTCAACAATCTTCAAACCAAACTTTGTTTCGCCTCCCCGTCGGACAACTTTGAAAAAGTAGGTGCAATCTTCAAAGGATAAATAAGATATTCAAATTATGATTCAACATGTGCACCCCATCACAACGATGCAAATGAACACATACAAATCACAATCGAAGTTAGGTTCCGAAATTCCAGTTGACCACGCAGGGCGGACTTATCGTCAGCAAGTCCGCTAGTGGTATGGATAAAGGAAGACTTTTCCAAACTCAACACCACATTCCACAATTAACGACTACTTGCATGAATTAAAAGTCTATTTTACTCTATCTATCTTCAATTGGAAAGATGAAATGGCCTTGCTAGCTACTCATAACAAAAGAAGAAATCACCAAGCAATGAAACTCTTTGTACTATGAAAAGTGTTCACAACAACCGTTTACAAAACTTTCAAAGGAAAGTTTTCTTCCCTCCTCAATCTAAGTTAACTTCTAAGCTAAATGCTATATGCCTTCTACTCTTTAGCTCAACTCTATTTCCGATTCAATTCTAATTCTAATTTTTACAAATGAGGGGGGATGCCCCTTTTATAGTTAGCCCATTTCAGTGGACGGCTCAGATTCAATTACAATAAAGGGCTCAGATTGAGCCACCTATGCCCTAATTAGGGTTTCTGCCCTAAAAACCGCCACAAAGAGGAGTGGGGCAATAAATGCACAGAATATTCTCCACTCCCCTGCAGGAACCATAATGAGCAATTAATGCCCATCATCATCTTCTAGAAGATCTTCATCTAGCAAAGCGTTCCCATTGTCCTGTTCTCTAACTGCAAACTTGATCAACCGGGCCAATACCGCCTCAACCTCCTGAACTGAAATTGGTGGAATATGGTTGAGCTGAAATTCCAAGACCGCTACCGTTTGTCTGTGCCAAGTGTAAGACTTCCTCCATGCCACCAAGGCGTCTTGGGTATTCTAAATTATACTGGAGAAAGTGGAGACATTCTCAAAGTCATCCTGGACAAGCAACCTCGCAGCTGAGAAGAATGGAGCCAATTTGCCTCTCAAGCTATTAGCAGTTATTTCCTCTGGAGCTAACCTTCTAGCAAATATGGCCTCTAGTGTGTTAAGCACTCCCTCCACAATGTTACCCATTGCCTTCCTGGTTCTGGCCGAATCTGCCCTTGCCGCATCGTGAAACCCACAGCCTGTGACCACTGAGGAGTACCAACTGGTGAAGTCATACCTGTTGCCCTCCTGAATTACATCTCCACCCACCAAAGTCTGCAGAGGTATATGCATCAAAGCCCCTAGACAAAGAACAGTCTTCGTCTGATAGATGCGGGTATCGCCCCAGGCTTGATCCACCACATCTATGCGTGCCAAGATATTCGAGGCCTGCTGATAAGCATCAGCGAGGTCCTCCATAAATTTTTCTGTATCAGCCCGAACATGGTTGACCCATTTGTTGCCTCCGTCTCCATCTTCTTTAAGTCCTCCAAGCCAATAACTGACTCCCTCGGAAGCTCAGGTGGGAGTTCTACTGCTGGGTCTGCCTGTTCACTTGGACGCGCTAGACTTTGCACATATCCAATCAAGGTTTTGTGCTCCTTTAACTTCTTATACTTCCCTTTTGTTCTGAGCAACTAGTCCTTCAGTGCCTGATAGGAGTTATCAAACTCCTCGACAATTTGGGCTCCCATAGGACGACCCAACTCTACGGTGGTGATCACAGTTTTCGGGCCTCTCCTCGGCTCGATCATACTCCTCCCTTGGGACAGCAACTTGGAGTGTGCGGGAGCCTGACTCGTTAGTCGAAATCTTCGAGAATTTTCTAGCTCTCTTCTTTTCTGGAGGCGCACTAATCCTTTTGAGGAATTCCTCCATCTCAATGGCTGGATTTGTATCATCCTCAGGCTCTCTTCTCATTCTATCCGTGAGCCAATCCGGCACTATCTGTTGTGTATTGCAAATGACGAGGGGCGGCTCTTCTGTTGCCTCCACCTCATGTACTTCTTCTCTTCTTGCACTGTTCTGCTCGGGCTCGTCATCATCCACGAGCTGCGTATCTCCTAACCCTTGGGTCCCTTGTTCTGTGTTTTCCTCTTCCTCTAATGTCATGTCCAACATCTGCTGGAAACGGGTGTCGGCCACTATTTCCTCTTCTTCCTCTTGTTGGCCAGCCTTGGATGCACTGACACTTATACTATTTGATTCTTGGATGTTGGGCTGATCAACCTCCTCAAGTTCTTGCTCCTCATCCAACCTTGCCCTCTGATCGAAAAATAGTGAGATTTCCCTCAAACTCGAAGATTGAGTTTGCGAGTGTGCAGGTGATGCTTGTTCCATCCTCAACGGTATTGGCTGGGTCGGCGTTTCCTCTCGTGCCTCTGCAGCTTGGGCAATCTGTTTTCCTTTTCTCACTGTTAGGGGCCTTCGATCACCCATCAAGTCATAAGTAAGAGCCAGTGACCTGCTCTTGAGTCTGCATATGTGTCTATCGACCCAAGCCCTCGTGAAAGTCATCACTGGTATAGAGAGCGTGTCCAAGTCCATGATCTCGGGCTCGGACCAATCAGGTGGCGGGACCGGAGTATCCCTGACTAAATCATAGTCGGGCTGTATAACGTTGACATCTTCTTCCACCTGGTCGGGAACTGGAATGATCTCACATTCCCTGATCAACTTGAGGGGAAGCCTAGAAAACATCCTTTTCCTTATTTCAACCTCATCAACAACATTTGCCCAAAAGTCCTCAATGTGGGCCTTGTGTCGGTACTCAACGTTCTGTATCATTCGGATATTTCTATAAGGATTGAAATCCTGCCTACTTGTGTGATATGATAGATGATAGAATTGCAGCTCATCCTCTGCCTCTCGAGCTTCCTGCAAGGAGGGACACACCTCAGTGGAATTCCCCATGGCGATAGAGAAGTCAAGTCCTCCCTTATTTTTCTTCTTCTGAATCTTATCATAGGCGATCAATTGCCTAGATACTTCCAGCATTACAATGTGATCGGTGGAGTACCTCGGTAGCCGGTATGGATACGAAGTGAACCCCTGCAGCCTAATGTAAGTGAATTTCGGGAATTGGATGAGCCAATATCCGTATTCCTCTATCAATGCTTGTGCCTCTTTGGATATTTTTTGCTACGTTCTCCGCTGAAGGGTCCTCGTGATGTGCATTGTGAATGCATCATTAGCCCGCTTGTAACTGGCAGGGTTAGTTAGATGCAACTGCGTGCAGGCCTCATGGATTTTTGATTGGTCAGGGGCACTGCCAATTGGTTCCTTATATGTAATCCCTCGGTACTTGGTCATTCTTGCCAGCATATATATCACATACGAGCTCATGTAAAAGGTTTTCGTCCTCCTCAGGCTCCTGAATTGTTCATCTATGTTATCACTAATCATTCTTGCCTAGTCAACACACTCCTTTCCCTCCAAGATGATCTCGATGAAGTAGAACATCCAAGGCTCGAAGAAGTAGGCCTGCGCACTCCCATTTATTCGGCTCAGCATCATCATTAAGTCGCAGTATTCCTGTTTCACATCTTCGACAATTATTTGCTTTGGGAGTTTAGTGCGGGGTGGCTTCGGCTTCTGCATCCAGACTCTGTTGATGACCGCAACAACCCTTTCGAACAAGGAGGAGTACATTTTATCAGCCCTCTCTTTTGATCTGTGCAGCATTCTCTCGGAAGTAGGAATCCCAAATGCCTCTCTAATAGCATCTGGCGTGAAGTTGGCAAGCAATTTGCCATCTGGAGAGACAATGGTTCTACGCTCCGGCTTGTAGTAATTTGCACACTCCATGATTAGCTCCGGGCACTGAATTGCTGGTGGAAAACCGGCGGCTGCGTAGATACCACTCTTCATGATGTTATGTGCCGTGACTGATGGTTGATGGCCTCCCAGTCCGTACATCCTTGACTTGAGCGCATTTAGATTAAATGATCCGAGGTTGGTGTCACTTAATCTTGCCAACTTTGAAACAATTGCCGGTTTTGGAAGAAATGACTTGGCGAGCCTTTTGATCATTGCTTGCCGGGATGAGCTAGCCTTACCCGTTTCAGTGTTTGCAGCTCTGCCTGTGGCTTTGCTTGTTCCTGCAACATCCTTTGCTCTGGCCATCTGCAAAATAGAATAACAATAAGTTAGATTGCAGATTTTTAAATAAAATAAAACAATTTCGAGAGGGTTGCGGACACAGAGTTAGCTTTGAAAATGAAAATCTTCAGCATAAATTTCTAACTCCAAACCCCAAACTGTATAAAAACTCTGAGCTTAGAAAGAAGCTTTCAGCAACTTCACTTCCGATTGGCGAAGAAAATCACAGCAAACCAATAACTTTCAGCAATGTGAACAATTTTCTCAGCACAAATAATTCGAATTCTCTTGACTGCACTTCGTTGACTTCGGCAATTTTAGGAGAAATAAAGAGATTGCTGCAATATGAAATTTCGAATTTCTTCTCAACTCTAACAGCAATCAACTTCCTCAGCACTTCGACCTTCAGCAGTTTTGAGAATAAAGATCTCCAGAGAAAAATAAATCTCCAGCAACTCCGGAAATCTGCAGCAACTCCAACAACTTGGAAATAAAGTTTCAGCTCTCCAGCATACAATTTCGAAAATTGCAGCAACACACTTTCAGCCTTTCGGAAAGAAAACTCTCAGCAACTTGGAAATAAAACAATTCCTCCAACAACTTCGACCTAGAAAGTAAAACTCAAACTCACTCTCAGCAACCTCAAAAATATTTCAATCTCTCACAAAATTCCTCACTTCAGCAATTCCAAGCTCTTCGAAACGTGTGAAGAAATGAAAGAAATGAAGTTGTTTAAATAACTCTTCGTGAAGAATCCTGCTGAGTAGTGCTGGGGCTATTTTTGGCACCTTCATCAATTCACCACTCTCTTCTCTCAGAATCTTCTAATTCAGGCGTAGTAGTGGGCTAGTCGTCGGTCAGTCATTATGGTAGTTGCCATTAATGAAGATTCTTTCCTTGCAAAAATTCAAATTTTTCCCTTTAGTCAGCTAGTTAACTCTTGGTGATTTAAACAACTCGCGAGAAAATCACTCGACTTGATCAAAAATTCCATTTTAAAATTCTCGCAGTGTTTAATTAAATTCAACACGAAAAATTCGTGGGAGTTGCAAATTTATTTCCAATCTGTTAAAACGTCTGTCATTTAAATCCCCAATTTCATGAAATTTGCCTCAGACATTTTAAATTTTCTCTCTTTAAAATATTCAACTCTGGGCGATTTAAAATCACTTGCCTGCTCGAAATAATTCATCCTTTGAGATTTAATTTCCGTTAGGAAAATGATCTAGGCAAAACGAATTTCCTCTGAAAATATTAAAATTTCCCTTACGAAATTAATTTTCAACTCTGTCAACCCATGGGTGCCTTTTAAACGGGTTCATTTAGTTTTTATTTGACCCATGGAAAAATATATCAGTCGCTTCTGCCTTGGAAATAAAATTTCATCACTGTGTCCACTTCATTTAAATGCCTTTGGAAAATTATCTTCAATTCATCCAAGGGCGCATTTTTCCTTAGTGAAATATTTATCTCACTTAGAAAATATTTCTAACATTTTCTTCCTTGGCGTATTTCCCTTAGTGAAATATTTGCCTTCATGCCTTAGGAATAAAATTTAAATCACTCTTATCTTGGGCGTATTTCTTCCTTATTTGATTTTAAATTTCCATGTTCAAGAGGATTTTGAATCACCCATAAGCTGGGCGCACTTGATACGCTAAGCTTTCAATGTATGCCTTGAAAAAAATATTCACTTACCTCTACAACAAGCTGGGCGCATTTCACCCTTGATGCCTTCATACGCCATGACTTAGAAAATTTTTAAGTATTCAACAACCTTGGGCGCATATTGCCATGTCCACTTTTATTTCATGGGCGCAAATTAGAGGTGGTGCTTTCATTTTCCATACTTAAGCATTCTTTTCCTGTTGGAGGTGGGGTGCATTTCACATGAGCTGCTTTGATCTTCATCATGGGCGCATTCAGTTGCTGGAGATGGGCACATTTCTCATGTGCTGGTTTAACTTCATTGCCTTAGAAATTTTCAAGGTTCTATTTCCTTTTTTTTGACTTGGGCGCATATGAGGTAGGCAACTCTTACTTTCATGCCTTAGTCGTTTCCAGCTTTCCCATTGCCTTGGGCGCATTTTGCCTTGGCAGCTTTTGTTTTATGCCTTAGAAATTCAATCCTTGAGGTGAGGGCGCAAATCACTAGGTGAGCTTTCACTTTCATACTTAGAATATTTACACGTCATTTCTCCTGCCTTAGGACATTTTCTAAGTGTTTATCCCCTCTTTATTCCCTTAGGCGCGTTTGATGGGGTCTACTTCTACTTTCAACACTTAGGCGTTTTCACCTTCTGCAACCTTGGGCGCAAATGAGGTAGGCAACTCTTACTTTCATGCCTTTCACCTATCCTCTTCTTCCTTGGGCGCATATTGATGGAGGAGCTTTCATATGAGGGCGCATTTTCACTAGCATGCTTCCATTTCTCCATACTTAGACGTTTTAAGGGACTCATCAAGGTGGGCGCATTTGCTAAGGTGAACTTTCACTAGAGGGCGCATTTCCACATGCCTAGTTTCATTTTGTGCCTTAGAAACTTTTTTTTTTTGCTTCCTCTACTTCAAGGTGGGCGCATTTAGCTAGGTGAGCTTTTGTTTTCAAAGACTTAGAATTTTTAAAGCTTTTACTAGGTGGGCGCATTTTGAAGGGGATACTTCCATTTCAACACTTGAAAACTTTTCCATCCACCATTTCTTGAGGGCGCATTCTAGAGCCTCTACTTTCAATTCCAACACTTAGAATATTTTCCATGCCTCTACCTGCCCTTGCTCTTTTATTCTATTTTTAGCAAGTTGTGCTATTTTTAGCAAGTCCCTTGATTTTCAACTTCTACAGCTCCATTTTGCCTAAAAATTTCACCATATGATCTTCTTTGCCTTGTGAACCTGTTTTGAGAGTTTTCTGCCCTGACCTGCTATTTATAGCCACCTGCTATTTATAGTAAGTTCTTGACTTTCTGACTTCAGTAGCTCCGTTTGACTTGAAACTTGCCATGCCTGATCCTGACGACTTGAGTGTCCTGCTCATGCCAACCTCGGGTGCAGACCTACTATTTATAGCCGTGCTCTGACTTACTAAAAATAGTAAGTTCTCCGATTCCGCTCAAATTTTGCTAGCAGGTACCTTGAAGTATGTTGGTATTGGTGGGGTACTTCGTTCTGACAATTTTTGGATTTCATCCCCTATAAAAGTGGAAACCCTAATTTGACTTGCATGTATCCCGAACGGTCTCCGTTTGACTTTGCTTCTTCTGCATGTCGCCCTATATGCTGAATTGAAGTGTTGGGCGGTTGGGGTGAAACTGCTATTTATAGCAACTTCCTGAAAAGTGACCCATCCATTGTCGGATGATTTTGCATGTCATATTGCCTGTGGGATCTCAAGAAACCCAGAAAAACCCAGAAAATTGGTCTGCATGCGGGCACTAGCTAAAAATAGTAAGTCCTCGAAACTTGATCTTCTCCGCTTGCATGTCACACTGTTGCGAAGCTCTCGAAAAACCCAGAAGGAATATCTGGACATGCGTTGAAAAACTCTGCATGCAAACCCTAAAAATAGCCTCCGAAGGCTGAACTCTGAAAGTGATCGTCTCGGTTTGCATGTTATATCGTTGCGAAGGTTTCGAGAAACCCAGAAGGAATATCTGGACATGCGTTGAAAAACTTTGCATGCAAACCCTAAAAATAGCTTCCGAAGGCTGAACTCTGAAAGTGATCGTTTCGGTTTGCATGTTATATTGTTGCGAAGGTTTCGAGAAACCCAGAAGGAATCTCCAGACATGCATTGAAAAATCACATGTGCAAACCTTGAAAATGGCTCTTGAAGCCTGAACTGCCAAAAATAGCAGGTTGTCTGATCTTGCTGAAGTTGTATGGTGGAATAGGCAGAATTCCAAAATCTTGCTGAAGTGATCTCAGATTGAGTACTTACTATAAATAGTAAGTTGTCAGAATTCAATAAAAACTCAGTGGCACTTTGCTGGAAGCCTTGTGATTACTGTACTAAGCTCAGATCTCAATTTGATAACCTAGTTTGACCTTAAAAAGCCTGAAGGATAGAAAACCCTAATCTCACAGACTTAATCAATATTTTAACCTGGGTCAAATGATGGGACATCCTCGAAAAGACAGAAGGACTAGAGAGAGAGAGAGATGCAAAGCCAAAAGACCAGAATGGAGGAAAATTTAGGGGGGGTCCCCATTTGAATGGGGTGATGTGTGAAAAAGGTCACAACAAGACTTGCAACTTGGATTCCAGGTTCTTGTTGGGTTCGGGCTCCTAACAAGGATAAAGAACCTTAGATTTTGAGTGGTTGGTTGTGGGAAGCAAGCAGGGCCTAGTGGGGTTTGATGTTGGACTTGAAACTTCAAGATTTTTTTTTTTAGTTTTTTTTTTAAATTTTTAATTGTATAGACTAGTGAAAATTGAATTACCCTCAAATGTTGAAATTTGAGAAAACAAAAAAAATGACATTGTTTTTAGTGCAAACATTGAGATCGAAGATTTCCAAAGTTTATTTAAAGAAGATTTATGATTGGGGGGTCAACTAAGGGTGAGAATTCAAAACTGAGGAACCCAAAGCCTTGAACATTGGAACGAACATCGCAAGAGCCCTAATTTCTATTATGAACTAGGAATTATACAAGCAATGTAACAACCCACCCTACGTTTATTTTTATTTTTCCAATGTTAGAGATGCATTGCAAACATCGTCGACGCTTTCTGATAATCCAAATTTTGGTGTGGGCAAGGTGAGAGCATATGGTGTCTCTAATCACACACTATCTAAATGAATGCAGTTACATATGAAATGGTGGCAAGCCGATTGGAATACGCATGTGGCAACACCTTATGGAGACCTCTTCGACAGACTATGTAATATCACATGCAATGGCAAAGCTAGCCTATCAACACCTCTTTGGTGGATTGTGTGTATTCAATCCAAGCCATTGGTATAATATGTTATTAGTATAGTGGGTGTTAATCGTTGTTTCAATGAGATTATGTGTGATGTTGTTTGGGGATTCATTCCCAATCCTTAGCAACTTCCAGGAGGAAGTTTAAACTAAGGGGAGGGGAGTGTAAGGCCCTCCCTTCATACAATAGTTATAACTCCTTGTGTTATAGTTTGGATAGTTAAGATATCATTTTAGTTCTAAATAATAATTAGAGTTATTTAGATTCATGTGTGTTGCTAAAAGGAGATTAAGTTTCCAATCCTTAAAGACTTCCAGAAGGAAGTCGATACTAGGGGGAGGAATGTAAGGCCACCCAATCAATTCTCTTTAATGCAAACTAAGGATCTTTTAGTAAGCTAGTAACAAAGCACCTTGTGGATGGAATTCATAAATTTGGTAGATTTATTTGTTTATTATAAATTTATCATATTGTCAAGTTGTTGTGTTGAGGGAATTAAATTAGGTAACATAGAGTATATATTTATCAAAAGTTATAGATTGGTGCATTTGAAAAAGGAAGAAAATAAAATAAAAATAATTGTTTAAGTTAGTAAAGCACCAAGGAAATTACCCTACGCCACCTTCCCTTCATCACCTTGTATTGTAATTTGAAACCTAATGGTCATTTTGGGCATAAACACTTGTAAACGTGATAGATAAATGACACAAGTTATTTAGTTTCAAAAAGAGTACCTATCCAAACTTCAAGTGTCATGACCTCTTATCCTATTGTTTTACTACTATTATTGAAAATGTATTTTTAATTAGTAATTCTTTGACAACAATAATAAACTTAGATATTACGCTATATGGTCAATGCCCAAAATATGCATAAGAGGTTGTTTCCATGCTGCTTAATGAAAGGATGTCATAAAATCCTACATTGTGAAATATTATTTTTTATTGTTTAATTGTTCTAAAAGTATAAGTATTAATAAATAACTATAATTATGATGCTTGAGTGCTGACATCAAAACTAAAATTAAACCAAACTAATTAATTGACC
Organism: Sequoiadendron giganteum; assembly: GCA_007115665.2. Taxonomy (NCBI): domain Eukaryota; kingdom Viridiplantae; phylum Streptophyta; class Pinopsida; order Cupressales; family Cupressaceae; genus Sequoiadendron; species Sequoiadendron giganteum. The sequence continues at coordinate 241,413,835 of CM021105.1, read as the reverse complement.
TATGCCACCTTTCATGGATTGAACTAAAGTAATTAAATTGATTAATGGTAAAAATAAATGATGCATGACTTATTCATCCATTTAAACTCAAACATAGGTGCAACCATTCTTCAAGTTGTGGCATCAAATGAGTTAAATTGGGAGTCTAACAGCCTATGCCAAGTAACTAGCATTCACCTAGGGGGAGATCTCTTCCAGAACTGACAAAAATAAGTTAGTTATAATTGAAAATCTGTCCATGTCGGAGAGGGAGTGGAACGGTGGGGCGTGGTAATCCAGGGAAGGAGCCGTGCATGTAAAAGAGGGAATGAAACTCTATTAGGGGGGGAATGTGCAGGCACGCCTATGCTAACTCTATTAGGCAACGCTGTGATTGTGCAGGCACGCCTATGCTTCATTCCCTTCCTCTTAGCTATTGCTATGGATTTTTCCATCACCAAAATCTTGTATAGCACTTTGACGAAGGGATTGCTGAAATATGGCAGAGAAACAGAAGCCATGTAACTCTTTAATGAGATGACAGAACAGGGTCAAAATCTTATTTTGGTAAACAAGAGAATTGCGATTCTCATTGCTCGAGGATAAAAACTGCCCCTGGGAGTCTATTAAAATGGAGGCGTTTAGCTCAGCAAAGACTTCGAAAACAGAGGGGGAACCATACAAGCATTGCAATAGTAACGCCTTCAAATTCTACCCATTTAATCTTATCATCATCATTGACGGCACAATACAATGTATGCAGAATCTTGAGGTAAGTCACTCGCCATTTAATTATGGTTGACTTCATATATATATGATATAATTGTAAATCCGTAAATGTTCCTTACATAAAGGCATTTTGATCTGAGAAATGAAAGTTTATGTCTTGTATTGAACGCGTACCAGCTACTGCCAATCTTATAAATTGTGTCAATCGCCAAAACTATATTCACTTTTCCTTAATCGTGGAGATTAGACCAATTTCATATGTTAAACTTATTCCATTCTTCCTTGTATCCTTAACTTGTTGAGACTGAAAACCAAGTTCATCAATGGATTATATTGTGCATTACTCAATTATAAATATGAACAGAAGAAAGACAAACCACATTAAGACAAGAATTTTTACCTTGTAAATATTGCTGAAACTACTCATGATGGCGTGCATTCTCCTACCCTTCAATTTGATTCATCTTTTATTTTCTAATATGTGTGAATGGTAAAGGATTTCTTAGCACTAAATTGAAAAGGAGGAATACATTTAATAGAAGTAGAAATCTACTGTAGATATTAAATATCTACCTACAATCTACCTACTGACTACTGTAGCAACAGTACACAAAAAACTAACGTATTAAATACATTGACCATTAAATATACAAAATATATTATTCTAACACCCTCCCTTAATGGTCAATCTATCAAAAACACCAAGTTGCCCCCTGAATTTTACAAACTTATCCGGGCTTAGAGACTTGGTGAGAATATCTGCAGTCTGATCCGCCGTTGGAACATACTGCAGCTGAACTGATCTGTCTTCTACCAGCTTGCAGATGTAGTGACAATGAAGCTCGACATGCTTGGTACGTTCATGGAAGACTGGATTTTTGGCGAGTTTGAGCACCCCTTGATTGTCAGTGTACAAAGGAGAAGGTTTTGCTTGTGACATGTGCATGTCAGAAAGCATCCTGCGGAGCCAAACTACCTCACATGTTGCTTTGACGGTTCCTCGATATTCTACTTCAGTCGAGGAAAGAGCCACTGCCTGTTGCTTCTTGCCGGTCCATGTTACAACACCTATACCCAAACTGAATACATATCCAGAAGTAGATTTTCTGTCATCCACTGAACCTACCCAATCTGAATCTGTATAACCAATCAGCTTTGGATCCTTGCATCTGCCATACAGAATGCCATAATCTAAAGTGCCTTTAACATATCGTAGCACTCGCTTCGCTGCAAGCCAATGATCAGCTTTTGGAGCTGTCATGAAGCGAGAAATGTAGCTCACAGCAAAACTGATGTCAGGTCTAGTGGCAGTGAGGTAGATGAGACTGACCACTAGTTGCCTGAATGTCGTTTCATCGACCGGAGGTGAATCAGAGTTGGCTGATAACTTCAGCCCCTTCTCCATAGGTGTGGAGGCAGGTTTGCAATCCTGCATCCGAAATTTATCAAGTAGACTCCAAGCGTATTTAGACTGAGAGATAAAGATACCATCAACAGTCTGCCAAACTTCAATACCCAAACAATAATAGAGAAGCCCCAATTCTGTCATGTCAAAAGCTTGACACAAATCCTATTTGATTGCTGCAATCAAATGTGTTGAACTGCCAGTAATGATCAAGTCATCAACATAGATAACAAGAAACAAAACATCATCACCAGAGTGCTTGACATACAAATTAGTGTCAGAAGGGCTGCGCTGAAAACCATGATCAACCAAGTACTGATCAATCTTGATGTACCATGCATGGGGAGCCTGTCTCAGTCCATAGAGTGCTTTCACGAGCCTACATACCTGATGTTCTTTTCCGGCAACCTTGAAACCAGGAGGTTGTGTCATGTAGACTTCTTCCTGCAACTCACCGTTGAGAAAGGCACTCTTGACATCCATCTGATGAACTGTCCATCCGAATTGGGCTGCAATAACGAGAAGAAGACGAATTGTGCTCATCTTGGCAATAGGAGCAAAAGTCTCCTCGTAGTCAATGACCTCCCGTTGGTGAACCCCTGAGCAACTAACCTTGCCTTGTATTTATCCAAAGTGCCATCGGCATGATACTCGACCTTATAAACCCATTTGCAACTGATAGGTTTCTTCCTAGGAGGAAGATCATAGAGAACTCAAGTGTGATTCTTCAGAAGACTATGGTATTCTGTTTCCATAGCCTTTTCCCACTCTGGAATTCCTTTAGCCTCTGAATATTTTTGAGGCTCATAGATGCTGTGTAGGTTGGCCATAAGAGCAAAATTGACTGTGTTTGGCTGCTTGCTCTTGCTGTGAGCTGATCTACCCTCAATGAGTTCATCATTATGAAGATCTCCAATAGTCTTGAGCCACCATTTAGGCCGACGAGTAGAAGTACCAACATCTGGAGTAGGAGAAACAGCATCTTCTGGAATTGCTGGAACAAAGTCATCTGGATGTGAAGCTTGAGGAAGATCAGGTGGTGCTATATCATGACCGGTAGACTCCTCATCTTCAGAGTCAGAATGCTCTGAAGCCCTCCCATTAGGGGAACCAAGAGGAAGACGAACACCATCATTAGGAACCTGCATAGGCTGATCCTCAGGGCTGGTAGGAGGAACAAATGGACCAGTAGTCTCATCAATCACAACATCATGATTGAATATGAGATGATCTGTCTCCACATCAATCAACCTGTATGCCTTGTGATTGTCGCTGTAACCAGTAAACATAAGTTTTTGGCTCTTGGAGTCCAACTTGGCACGCTTGGCTTCTAGAATCCATACATGAGCGGTAGAACCAAAGACTTTCAGATGGCCCACTTTAGGCTTACGTCCTGACCAGGCTTCTTCTGGAGTCATCTTCTTAACGGCCTGTGTAGGTGATCGATTCAGGAGGTAGACGGTAGTATAAACTGCTTTAGCCCAGTATTTCTTAGGTACATTTCTGTACTCTAGCATAGAACGAGCCATTTCAATAATGGTGCGATTCCTACGTTCAACGACACCATTTTGCTGAGGGGTGTATGGTGTGGTGAGTTGTCGTTTGATGCCGTGTTTAGCACAAAAAGAAGAGAAGTCAGCCGAACAAAACTCCCCCCCATTATTTGACCTTAGAGTAACAATGTGAGAACCCGATTCTTTCTCAACCAAGGCCTTATACTGCTGAAATGTACTAAACACATCTGATTTATGTTTCAAAAAATACACCCACATTTTTCGACTGAAATCATCAACAAATAGTAAAAAGTACCTGGACCCAGTAACAGATGGAGTGTTCATTGGTCCACATACATCAGTGTGAACCAATTGAAGTACCTTAGAGGCACGCCAAGAATCACCGTCCAAGAACGGTGTCCGATGCTGCTTTCTAGCTTGACAGGCGCCACAAACTCCATGATTTTGAGTTTGGATCTCAAGTAGACCAGCAACCAAACCCTCCCGAGACAGTTGAGAGAGATAGTGCACATTCAAGTGCCCATAACGCTGATGCCAAAGTTTGCTGATGGAAGTACTCCTGGCTGCCAAAGCGTGTTCCTGAGAATCACCGGAATCAGCAAGTCTATACAGACCATGATCCTCAAGTCCCATAGCAATCGTAGTACGTGTCACCTTATCAACAATACTGCAAGTGGACGAGCTGAAAATAACATCCAACTGGGGAGAATGCTTCATGATCTGGCTGACGGAGAGAAGATTATGTTCCATGCCTGGAACATAGTAGACATCAAGAAAGAGTAAATTTCTTCCTCCAGAGTGTATTTGAACATTGCCCTTACCGGCAACTGTGTACTCTTCGCCGCCTCCAAAGATCACTGAATCAGTGAATGCTTCATATTTAGTGAACCAATCTCGACGGTGAGTAAAATGTCGAGAAGCCCCTGAATCAATATACCAAGCAGAAGACTGGCCTGGATCTGTAGTTCGCTTGGCCATAAATGCATAGAATGCAGGCTCTTTTTGCTTGGTGTGCTCGACGACATTTGCCTTTTGTTGAGACTCTCCCTGCTTCTTTTGTTCAGAAGCCATCCGAATTCGACAATCAGCCTTTATGTGACCATATTTATGGCAATAATTGCATTGAACGTTCTTTTCTTCTTGCTGGCCTGAGAAGAACCAGAGCCTTTCGGCTGAGAAGATTGAGTCTTCCCTTTGTTCTTAGCAGAAGATTTGGCAAAGAACGCTTGCTCTGTGGAGGTGGAACTAGTACTGCTTCCAAACTATTGTCGCCAGCGATCCTGCTGCAAGAGCTTGTTGCAAAGATCTTCAAATTTGAGATCAACATTGGTGGAGGTGATATTCAGCGTCTCAATGAAGTGTTCATACGAACGCGGAAGACTCTTCAAAGTAATGACGACCATGTCTTCTTCCTCCATTGTTCGACCAATCGCCTCCAACTGATCACGGATGTCCTTGATCTTCGTGAGATGTTCCTGTAAGGACATTTTCTCATCCATCATGATGGAAAAAAGCATGTTCTTGAGAAAGAACGCTCTGCTCTTGTCGGGGGTTTCATGAAGGGCCTTCAGATGATTCCAAATTTCCGAAGCAGTTTTGCCAGACGGTACCTGAGGTAGCTACTCATCTGTGATTGAGAGTTTGATGAGCATGACGGCTTCTTGGTTGCGTTCATCCCATTTGTCCTGGTCCTTTCCGACTACTGTGGGACGAGTTGAGTTACCCAAAACGATCTGATCGAGTCAACGATATTCGAAGATCGTAATCATGCGCTGCTTCCAAGTGTTGTAATTCTTCCCGTTGAACTTCTGGCTACTTTCGAGCATGATATTCATCAGAGATGCTATCACGTACCCTGAGGTCAAACTGGTGAAGGCAAAACGAAAATAAAAAATGCACATTCAAAGATGAAACCCTAGCATGGATTTCGAGGCACGTTGATGACGAAATCCTGAAGATTTGAAGAGTACCCAAAAAAGAATGCCGAAAACCCAAAAAAATTTCTGAATACCTAGAAAATTTCGTCAACACCCAATTGCACAAATTTCGAGGCACAAACTTCAAGACACCCAGAAAAAAATAACGACAACCCAGTTGAGATCGCAGAAAACCCACCAGGAATATGTAATCAAAAGAAATTTTCGAGCTCAAAAAATTGGTCAAAACCCAGGTCAAAATTTTCAGAAGCCCTAGGCGGCCACGACAGCTCCAAAAATTGCAGAAAACAGCTGGTAAGTCCACAAAATGGTGACAAAAAGAGAGTAGAATCCTAGGCGTTGTGGATAAAGGCAGAAACGACCATTAAAAACACAAAATCGCGCCAGAATTTTGGTAAAAAACGCGTCTAGGCAGAGCAAAAAAAACGTGGGTGAAGAATGACGAAAATCTAAACAGAAGACACCTGTAAAAAAATGCGACCTTAGAACTGAAGAACGCATGCCCTAGTCACTCGAAAATAGAGTGAAATCGTGCCCAGGTTGCAAACAAACAAGCCGCGCCTTTGAAAAACGGGATTATCAGAAGAAAAAATGGATTTTTTAAGCCAAAAAATGCAGGTAAAAACAAACCCGCGATTTTAAAACTGCATTTTTCCTTGCCTTTGATTTTCCTCTTCACAGTTTACAAACAAAAAATTTGGCACATTAAAAAATTTCGAAATTACAGCCAAAAGAAGGCTCACGAAATTTCCCAGAAACCCTAATGCTTTGATACCATGTGATTGGTAAAGGATTTCTTAGCATTAAATTGAAAAGGAGGAATACATTTAATAGAAGTAGAAATCTACTGTAGATATTAAATATCTACCTACAATCTACCTACTGACTACTGTAGCAACATTAGACAAAAAACTAACCTATTAAATACATTGACCGTTAAATATACAGAATATATTATTCTAACAGTATGTGGTGGCATCTGTGAGTGCAATAATGGGCTGACTGGCAAATTATTTGAAGACGTCTCATTTACATCCTCCATGACCCGTGTCTTCAATGATGGCTTGCATCTAAACATCTGAAAATAAATCTATGGCCATAAAACATTTCCTTGAATTGCTATTAGATTTCTAAATTCATTTCAATCCAAAGGAAACTTCTATTACAAATGCCTGCTGCAGATCGTGGTCTTTTTCAGTTATATTAATTACCTTATTTTTGGTGATTATTCATATATAATGTTTAAAATACGTAAATCATACGTGATCAATCTTGGCATTTGATCAGTAATTTTGCTACCTTCTATGCTTTTATGGATTAATCTTGTGTCTTTTTTTGATGCATGGTTTTGATTTCAGCATTTGATTATGAGTTGTAATTCATACAGTTGCATTTGCATGAAAGGTATTCCTATTCATTTGATTTATTTATTTTAATATTAAGTTTTATGTATAATTGGCTATATCTTTTGTAAAATAATATTTCTGCATAAATGATGAATGGGACTTTCCTGTTCATATACTTCAATGCAGAATATAGTCGCTACATTTCTGGAACTATTTACTTTATTTTTTTATGTCACTTGTGCTAAAATAGAAATATGATATCACCAATAGAAATACTAATTTTGAGATTGTGAGTTAGAGATGGTAAGGTTGCATCCATATATGGATTTGGATTTGGATCATCGTCAAGATCAGTTGTTTGAATTTGGTGACTGTTGGAGTGTGTTTGGTAGATTTTAGGGGTTTAATACTAGTTAAGATTTTAGATCTGAGAATTACAATTTCTTAATTTTTGTATATCTTTAATTCACATTGCTTCCGCCTCTATTTCTATTTTATTGGCATAGATGCACATCTACAATGAGATCAGAATCTATGGATGATTTTATATAGTTAACTGTAGGTCTGAAGGTTAAATCTATCAATGTTAACAAGTTCAATCTTTTATTTATTTATTTATACTCTTGGGAACTATAGTGGAAGTGGATCGATTACTCTCTTTTTTTCACAATGTCTATCTAGTGCATTCCCTCCTTTTACTTATCCTCTTCCATCAGATACATACTTTAACAAACTTAGAGCTTGCCTTCTTATCTGTTCTATATGATGTCCTTTCAGTTTGCAGCAAGTAGTAATTTTATCTAGTTTCATATTTCAGTTTGTTTCTTGTGCAGTATATAACTTTCGTGTTGTGGCTCTTCATAGGTTGTAGAATTGAGTTATTTCTTTTATTGTGAACTGGTGACTTTTCATGTTTTTCAAGCCAAAACATTGTACACTCTTCCTTCATGAAAATCTTTGGTGGTGCTTGTGATCAATAAAAAATAAATTGATCATTAGAACATGAAATTTGTATGAATTTTCAAAACTAGGTAGAAAAATAGTGTGCCGAGTTGCAGAAAAAACTGCACACGCATGCTTATGATTCATGCTAAATGATTTCTGGGTTTTAATTGTTGCTCTTTCTCCTTTCTAGAACGTATTAAACTTTTAAATTTGGTCAAACAAAGTGAAAGTTATGTGTGTTTTAGTATCGTCTATTTCTCTGCGATCAGCAAGCTGAAAGTTGTGAAGTGAGTATATGTTTGAATTATTGTCAAATTGTTTGTGAGAGAGTTGAACCTGAATGAGTTACATTATTATTGGTCAATAAAATGTGAGTTGGAATGAACTCAATTTGTCGAACAACGAAGCCTCTACGTGTCACGTAGGCAAGGCCATCAAAGATGAGCCCCCGAGGAATAGGTCCAGCCCCTTAGGTCTCCACCCGTAATTACTTGGAAACAAACTTATGTGAGTAGTTTTATGTTTGTGGTCAATTTTTTGGAAGTTGTGTCTTGTCCTTAGCTATGTTTTCGTTGTAAAGTTTTGGGGGCCCCTTAGGTCTCCCCTTGTAATTGCTTGGAAACAAACTTATGTGAGTTAGTTTTATGTTTGTGGTCAAAATTTTGGAAGTTGTGTCTTGTCCTTAGCTATGTTTTGGTTGTAAAGTTTTGGGCATTATACTGTGTGTATTCAATCCAAGCCACTGGTAGAATTTCTAAGCTCTACTCAGACCAAAATGGTCGATAATGCCAATTTGTTCATGCCAAACAGGCTGAATGTAAAAATGCAATAATTGTTGGCAATAAACTGTCCAACTTACAAAATGAAAATGCATTAAATGAAAGAGTCTGATGGTACTACCATCTGGGGTTTACAATATAAATATATAATGCATTACAAATCCACATTTGGGGAAATAAATTGCTGATATAAACTGAAGCAAAGTTCTGGTTACAAATTTAGACTGCTACAACATTCAGACTGCTGCAACATTCAGACTGAAACCAAATAACAGGGATAAACAATTTATTCAAGTAACCAACATGAAGTATACTTCTGATAGATGAAACAAGAGGTTGATGAGGGTATGATAATGCTTTGAACCCCTGATAACACTGGTAAACCAAGTCTGATGCAATCTGAAACACACTGCAACCCACTCTATAAGCTGATGCAGCACTCTAAAAAGAAGGAAAACACTCCCAAACTGAAACAACAATTGAAATAAGCACTCCACACTATCCCAATCAACACCCACACACACCAAAATGAATATTTGCAATTCTGAAATAGATAGCAGACCAAATACAGGTTTGAATTGAGATTATTTGCTGCTGGCAAGTCTAGTACAGCAAGTGTTAAGGTCAAAGAGACTAATAAAAGATCCATGGGAACTTTGAAGTTCAATGCCAAAATGATGTAATTGAGGTTAGGGTTTCTAGGCACCATCATAACACCCCCAAAAGAGATAGAAACTGCAGTAGTTACTTTGGTAACTCACATGCCCCTTTCTGGTATGTACAACCTTCCTATAATTGGTAGGACCTCTTCACTCTTCCTCAAAACTATATGACCCAGCAAAAACAACATGAGGGAGTAAAGGAATATGAACATAACTCTTCAAATTTAATCATGCCTGCAACTTGCAAGAGGTATGGCCTGTTTAGGAGTTATGGGCAACATGTAAGGCACTGGTATGGCCTGCTCAAAGGACCTCCAAAATTTCCCTACAAAAACACTTCAAAAACAACTGAGATATTCAAGCAAATAACAACTTATCCTTTGCAAATCAAAACACACAAAAAACGTCCATTTTCAACAACAATCTTGGAAACTTCATGTGTAGGCACAAGTATGACTTTTGGATGAAATCATCAAGTCCAACTAGAGGGTTTTCGCCCTCGAAAATGGTATTTCTAGAAGGTTTTCGTCCTCAATATATAAGAAAATATCTCAAACTCCCAAGAGCAAAAGCAAATATAAAAAAATGATAACCCTTTTCTCTTCACAACTATTATAACTTTTGTGGTGAATAAAATAATAATTTCTCTTTTTGGCTCCATATTCACTTTAATATTTTAAAATCAATTTTAAGTGTGCAAAATGACCACCTCTTCCCCCTTGAGCATAACGTCACCTTTTTGCACAACTTAAAGGCACTTTTAACTTTTTAAGTAATTAAATAAGCTGTCAATTTAAAAATATAAGAAATATTACTTTTGACAACTTAATTATTTAATTTACTTTTTCCCTTTTTTGGCCCCAAATAGCTTATGGAAAACATGGGAAATAAGCTAATGGCCACAAATTTTCTTATATGCGAGAAGGGAACATTACAAGCAATAGGGGTTTTGAGGTTGGTTAGGATCTTAGAACTGAAATAGGTGTCGAGGTTGGTTAGGACCCCAAAATTGAAATGGGTGTCGAGGATTGTCAAGACCCTAGAACCTTGTAACAAGACACAACAAAACTAACAAAAATACACAAACTAACTAACATGGCAAATGTCAAAAGATTCTTGGCACAACTAGGAATGAGATGACAATAATGAAACAAAAGATGATAATGAACAGAGACGGTCCCCAACTTTGTAAAGCAAAAAGGTGGGGTGTGTATGTAGGGCATAACTCAACTCACTGGGTGTAGCATATCTCAAAAGATGAGGTGTCATGCCCCCAAAATTGGAAATGCAAATAAATTAATAAAAGCATAGTTGAAAAACTCGCCAAGCCTGGAAAATACGGTACGGAAAAAACTCGGCAACTTAAAAAATTGCTTAAGCTTCATTAAAAACACATTTTTTTTGCAAAATTCAATGATAAGATGCATCCAAGGAGTCAATAAAATGAGTACATAGAAACAAGCTGAGTCTAGTTATATTTGATTGATTTGAAAGAAAATTAGATACAAAATCGCATCCCCATGTGGAATGCTCAGTACGCTGATACTGATAGTTTGAAACAAAATGAAAATAGCAAATTGTTTTTGTAAAACTGAAAGTAAATACAACATTAATATATTTCAGCTTTTACAAATTCACATCTTCCTCTTCCCATGTCTAGTACTTCTCAGTGTTCTCACTACGGGAGAGGGTGTAGTCGTGGCCCGACTCGTAGGCATTTGCTATGGCTGCTCAACCTCCATCCTGGATGTAGATCCTACTACTGGTGGCTCTGGTACTGCCAATGACGACTCCTCAAGATCATCCTCAATGTCATCCAATGAGAATGCAAATCCACCCCCCTCCTCCATTGCCTGTCGCTCAAAGTCATAGATCTCATTCTCGGAAAACAATGGAGGTTGCTCATCTCGCCCTATCCAATCATTGTATGGATCTATCTCATCCAAATCAATTGGATCATTTGATATTTCCTTAACCTGTTTTTTGCGCAGCCGAAGATTATATTGCACCTATACAAGGTCATTCATGCGTTTTTGAGCTAGTTTGTTCCTTTTCTTTGTGTGGATGGCCTCAAACAAGCTCCAATTGCGCTCACAATTGGATGAACTACAAGGCTGCGATAAGACACGGAGGGCAAATTGTTGGAGATGTGGGGTATTTCCACCCCAATTTGACCACCAAACATCTACAAAAAAACAAATTAAGAGTTAGAAAAGAACTTAGAAACTTAGAAAGGAAAGTCAAAACTCAAAAGTTGAAAACATATTTTATCAAATTATCAATATTTGTAACTTGTAAATTTCAAATTTTATACCTGGTGGCTGATTGTGTATTGCTCTCTTTGCTAGCTCTAAAGAGAAGAGTGCACCCCTTTTTTCTCTATAACTTTGGATTTCATTAACAACGAGTTCTCCCGCCTCAAGGGTGGGTGACATCCTTTGAATGCACTTCATGAGGCCCTCCATAACCTCTCCAGTAGGATCTGAGTAGGTGCTTGAATGGAAGAAATGAGGGTTCAAGAAGTACCCTGCTGCATGGAGGGGTTGGTGGAGTTGATGGTTCCACCTCCTGTCAATAATTTCCCAAATGGGATCAAATTTGAGGCTGTCCCCTTTATAATAATTTTTTATAGCCTCCTTGGCCCTATCCATGGCCTCATAAAGATATCCCATTGGGATTTTATCCCCATCCACCAAGCGGAGCACTCTAACCAAGGGCTCCGACACCTACAAATTACAATATAAAAATGCAAAAAGATTAGAGTTTCAAATTTACAATGAAAGACATTAAAAAATTTATTCAATTTGAATTCAAATTCAATGTTTTGAAATTGAAGTTACCTTCACAATCTCTGTTGCCCTTTGTGCAAATTCGGCATCAAACACAATTTTTGACACCTTTTCTCCTTTCGGCTTCTTCGAATAGGTTGAGTCCATCCATGGTTGACTCACAAACATTTGTTTTAAAGCCGTCAAAGAACTAAGAATGCTTTGCAACGTTAAGAAAATCGTTGCAAACCTTGTGACACTTGACCTCACTAATTCTTTCCCTTTGGTGTGCTCCCTCATCAAGCGAAGAACCCAAGGGTGATTGTAGATGTATTTAGTGGTCCTCCTCGCATCCTCTACCATTGGTGTGACCCAATCTAGTTTTCCTATGTCCTCCAAAAGAAGGTCAAAGACATGGGCTGCACATGGTGTCCAACAAATTGAGGGGTGTCTATCTTGGAGGAGTCTTCCTGTTGCCATATATGCTGTTGCATTATCAGTTATGATTTGCACAATATTTGCAATCCCCACCTCCATGCAAACTTCCTCCAACATCTTAGCCAAATTTTCTGCAATTTTTACAATGTGGGAGGCATCAACTGATTTTAAGAACACCACCTCTTCTTTGCATGCAACCAAGAAATTAATGATGGTACGGTTTTTTCCATCCGTCCACCCATCATAAAGAATAGAGCAGCCATATTTTATCCATTTTTCTTTTTGCTCCTCTACTGCTGCCCTTGCCCTTTCAGTTGCATTAGTAAGCAACCTACAAATACAAAGTGAAATTAAGTACACAATTGTAATTTGTAAACAAAAAAATAGCTTAAATTCATCATAAATTAAACTTAAAAAACATAAATTAAAGAACATAAACTAATCTCCCACTCAAGTCCGTGCGAGAAGGCACCTTGTAGCCTTTTCCTACAACTGTCAATCTGGTGATCAAATTGTGCTAGTAAGGAGAACTCGCCACATTGAAAGGGATATTATTAAAATACCAAAAATCTGCACAAGCAATGTCTGCTTGTTCATGCACCTCCCTATTCCATCCAGTCGCCTCTAAGGAAGGTTGTGCACCAGGTGTGTTTCTAGGCACAAAATAATTATCCAACCGTGTAGGTCCTGCAACTGTCCCTGCCCCTGGTGCTCTACTAGTGGTAGATGAAGCCGAGATGGAGGTGTTAATGGGTTGCCTTGATCTTCGCACACGTGGGCCACGAAGAGAGCCCACTATCTCCTCAATAAAATCATAATCATCATCCAACTCAATTGGAGCACCTTGAGAAGGGGCAATGGTTGCTTGCATTGCTAGTCTTGCCTTCTCTCTTTGCACTTTTTTTTCTTCTGCAACTGAAAGTATGGCATTCATATGTCTTTTTATTTCTTCTGTGGTTTCAAGACATTCCTTAGCATCACGTTGAGGGATGCCTGCAAGGTGGTACTTGAGGCGATTGATGCCTCCACGATATACTTTTTTACATTGAATGCAATATACCGTGCCAGGTATGGGTCCTAGATAAGCATATTTCCAGGCAGGATCTCTAGCTCTTGGAGGACAAGTGCCTACAAATCCCGCAGGCACGGATGGGATAGAGCATGAGGCGGAAGCAGGTTCAGTAGCCATTATCAATTAATTATTAACCTACACAAAGTGAAAGTGAAAGCACAACTTGTTAGTTTTTTATAGAAATTTTAAAAAAAAGCTAAATTAGATTAAATCAAAAGAGATTACTTTAAGTTTAAATTACTAAAAATCTATCACTAGATTCTAAACATTTTCATAACAAAAAATTGGATTTAAAAAAAAAAAAAACTAGGGTTTCAAAAAAATGTGAAAAAATGTAAAAATCTGAAAATTACTTCAAACTAGTAAAAAATTAAGCTAATCTAAGATTGTAAACATGTTATTCAACAAAAAAGAGGATTCAAAACAAAAAAAATAACTAGGGTTTAATTTTTTTTCAAAAAAATGAAAAAATCAGCAAAATATGTAAAAAAAACAGAAAAATTCATAAAAAAATCTTGTTTTGATGAATATAAATGCATTTAAATCATTTTCACACTACATTCAGATGATTTGTAAACATAGAACCAACAAGAATGAAGAATTTAAAAAAAAAAATGAAAGAATAAGAAAAATAAGAAAACCTACCTGGAAATCCAATTTGCCTTCTAAATTCGATGTAAATTCCCTTCAAATCTTGTCTTTTCAATGCAAAATCGCCGCAAATGAGTGCACAATGCCTTGGAGAGGTATTTTGCTAAGTGTGAGAAAAGAAATGAATGAAAAAAAACAAGTTAAAATTGCTTTTTAGCAGCTGCCTGGGCGTGTGGATAGTCGTGTGGGTTTTTCCAGAATGTACGACGAGTTTTCTTGGCGTACAAATGCCTAGAAAACTCGCCAGCCAAAAAAACTCGCGAGTTTTTCTTAACTCGTCGAGTTTTTGGCGAGTGTTGCATCTATGAATAAAAGTATAAAAATAAATATGAACAATTTAATATTATTATAATATAATAATATAAAATATACATATAAGAATAAATATGTTATATATATTAAAAGAAACACAATGTTTAAAAGGCAGCGATTGAGAATAGAAATGCAACGATTCTAATCATGCAGTGATTATTACTATTCAGACAACAACGATTAATAGAAGAGAGCAAGGGCTGCGATTCTTCATAAGACAAGACAACGATTAAAATAATAGTTATATGATAGGCAGTGATTAGTCAAGGCAGACATTAATAAAGGACAGTGATTAATATAAGTCAGCGGTAGAGATTAAAGGCAGCAATAAAATTAATAATTAAGATTGGAAGGGCAGCGCTGGGTTCTAAAGGGACATCTCCCTTGTAGAAGTCATCTCCTTTGGGAGAAATCACATCCTCTCAATGAAGTGGCATGAAGGTGAAGGGTATAAAGGGAATATGAAAGATATGCCAAAGGGAAGGATATGCAGGAATGCATCTGCATTTAGGAAAGCAAATATGAATCAATATATGGAAAACAATCAAAAATCTGGAAAAGCAGCAGATGGAAAGAAAAGGAATAAATTATAAGAGATCCAGTGGATCAAGTATTATTGCCCAGAATATATTTGAGCAATAAGTTTATATATATATATATATGTATATACACATGTTCATATGAAGTATTGAAATTAATTAGAAATAATTATATATCTATATATATATATATTTTATTATTTATATGATCATGCAATAACGATGTTTGCAACATTTTACTGAGTCTTATAAGTAATTTGGTTCTTTAATATGAATATGGGTAATAACTTCTTATTCGTTTGATTTACACTAACAATACCTTCTGAATATTAAGAATAGATTGAACCATCTTCAAAAGATATTTATATTCAGGCCAGTATCTCCAGACTATAGCAAGCAGATTAGAGTTAATCATCTGCATTAATAGTTATTACATCTGCTGTTGTGGTTATATCAATCATATGTTTTCATAGGTATTGTGGTATGTAATTTGATTTTGAATACATAAATTTCATGCATTTTATGTAGAACATAATAAGAACTGCATTTCTAATTAAATTATTGGTCCAATAATAAGTTACTTATTCCAATTTCCTATACAATCAATCCTAGGAAGGAGAGAAGGAATTACAAGGGGGGATAGCAGTTACGAGGTTCCCTTCTAAGTAGGCCATCCATAATGGATGACTGAAGTGTCTGCCATTTGTGGGTCAAGGGGGTTGCCTATCCGCCCTTAGGCTTAGAAAGAGGAATACTTTGGGCATCCTATTGTGGCTTCCTCTCCAACCTTTTTGATGGTTGATTGTTGGAGTGGATAATAACCTTAAATTCGTGTTGATATTTACTTATCCGTTTTAAGATTAATGAACCTTATGTATGCTAAATAATTTAAGGATGTTGTAAACAGTACAAATGATCAAACTAATTGTTTATGAATTATAATATTGGCTAACATTATTGCAAGGTTATAACAAGAGTCTATTGAAATTGTGATTTTTGGGCAAAACCTAAGTATATCCAAAAAGGGGACATTACCTGAGGCCAGTCCAAGTTGTGAATATAATTGAAGAGATACCACTCGACTGTGGCATCTAAGTTGAAGCTATCTAATTAAGAGATGTTGGAGGCTTGGAGCTATTATATTTTTTCCATGAGTACAAGACATCTTTAAAAATATTTTTGTATCAACACAATGGAAAATTAACCTATTGGCTTCTATAAGAACTTGTGTAAGTGTTGGAGATGAGCTCTATATCGAGAGGCTCAAATCTTTCTTAGATGTGAAAAATACAAGCATTGAAGGAAGACAGGGTCTCAAAATTATTGACATGCAATCCTAGAAACAAACAAACGTTGTGGTCCAATCTATCTACATTTGCAAGGTAGATATTGCGTGGGGATTCATGAAGGTCAAGACATTTTCAAAGATCTATCATATATTTTTTGATGTTAGTCTTAGTTAAATTAACTAGAGCATCCTATTTGGTTTTCCAAATAACCTAGTTGATGACTTGAAAGCTGTAAATGTTTAGGAGCACCAAGGAAGGATAGTGGAGGGCTATTGATTATTTGGCTAAAGAAAATTTGATGTTTAAAGTTTAGGAACAAGAGAAAAAATAGTTTCAACTACTATTGGGTTTGTGGAGGATTACATTAGTGAAGAGACACATATAGTGAAGATTGAGGAAGCAATGGTTGAGGTAAAGGAATATGAAGTGGTGAAAAAATTACTTGATTACAAGATTAGCAAATAGAGTATTTAAAATGCAAGTAACTAGAACAAAAAATATTGGTTTTTTGGAAAATGTGGCATGTAGAGATGGGCTCAATGATGTTGAATACCCATGATTGGAAAACTCAATGTATGCATAAATCCTTAGCTTCAACTCATCATTTGATCTATATGAAAGAAAGGAGAGCTGATGAAGGTATATATGTAATACTATGTTCTCATCTATAGTAGCTAAAGTAATGAGATTAAAAATAAATTAAGAATTAGAGTGATTTAGAACTTGAAATTACTTGTATTATTCCCTAACTCATAGCCATGTATTTTAGCTTATAATATTTTTTTGTGGGCAACTATGTCAACACTATTGTGAAAAGTTGGCCACAACAACAAGATACTATAATATGCCAATATCAAGTAATTGATGATTTTAAGTATGATAAGTTTTGTAAGTTTTCATGCATATTTCAAATTTGTAAAAACTTTTTCAAATTTTGGTTTCCTTAAGTCTAGACAAGAATTTCGGATTGACGTTGATGTTGGCTATATAATAATAATTCAATGTATGGTTGACATGTTAAATGTTGTTGCATCAAACATATATTTTGCATCTTGTATGCTAATGTTGCTATTGAAATTGTCTAGATGGGACTAGATTGTGCAGACCCTAATAGCTAGAGCATAATGCATTAATTAAACAATTGAAACTATTGGACACTTTTATAGATAGGTTATCAATGGTCAAGAGCAATTATATACCTTAACCTAGATGAATAGATAGACCTTTGTACTCTAAATAATATAAATCTCCCCTATAATAAATGATGCATTCTTCCACTAAACCTCATCTCCATATGTCTCATCAATCCATTTTATTTTCTTTTTGGCTGCAAGTTGTGCATCCTCGCTAAGTCTCAATACAATTTAGCATTTCCAATACCAAACTTAAGATATTTGCATTTGAGATTGTCATGCATTCTTTGCACATTGTCAATTAATGAATTTTAGGTAGCTTAAACTAGTTCATATTCTCTCCTCTAATAAATTATGCATTCATCTAATATCAATCTTTAGATACACGTCCTTGCTAAGTCTCGAGAGACTAAGATACATCTTAAACTAATATACATTCAATCTTAAACTAGTTCATAATCTCTCCTATTAATCTTAAACTAGTGCCAAATTGTATAGAGTCTTAGGTAGCTTAAACTAGTTCATAGTCTCTCCTATCAATTTTAGGTTGAGTTGCACATCCTTGCTAAGACTTGATACAATTTGGCACTTCCAATATCAATCTTAAGATGTATTTGAGATTGTCACATTGTAATTAGTATATTTGACACTTCTTATGATTTGTTAGTACTTGTTAAATCAACTCGTTTTGTGTCAACTTTGGGTAGTTCTAAATGGATACTTATAAGTGATTACCAACAATCATGGTCTAACTAACAACCATTTGTAATGTCTCCTTTTCAAGCATAATTGGTCTATGAATAATTAGTCTATTTTTCGAGTTTTCTCGTAGACTACTTGGTGAGCAAGGGAGAACTCCAAATTTCTTGGAGAGAACATGATTAGTTAAGCAGTGGTGTTGTTCATGGAAGTGAGTTCAAATGATCTCGTTAAGCCTCATGATGCTTTCAGAATGCAATTCCGACCTTTTGGGAGCTGTCCAAATTTCTTGGAGAAGCATGTTATTTTTAGATAGTCACCAAGTTGCTTCTGTTCATCATCCTAAGTCCTTAGTGGTATATTGGTATGATCAAAATTTCATATTTGTCTCATTTCGATACTTTTCATAGCTTGGGTGATTTATTTAATTAATTAAATAATTATAACTTAAGTTGTCCTAAGGAGGAAATATTAAAAAGGCAACTTAGGTATAATTATTTATTTAAAAGAGTTTTAAGTTGTGCCTACAAGGGGACACCTAGGCACAAGGGGGTCTTTTTATGCATGATGAAATATTATTTATTTTGAAAAGTGAGATTGTGGAGGAAAAAAGGAATTATATTTATTATTATTATTATCCCTCTAGAATGTTATAAAAGGAGGTTGAGAGCTCATTCTTGAGGTTAGCCATGTTATGATATTGCATTTGCTACAGAGAGAACTTGTGTTCATCTCTAGTTTTCTTGAGGATGAAAACCCTCTCGAAAATACTAGTTTTGGGGACAAAAACCCCCCATGCTGGTTAGAGTGATTTCATCCAAGAATCACTAGTTAGCTTGCAAGTGAAGTTTCCAGTTGATTGTTGAAGATGGTTCAGTTTGATGTGTTTTGATTGCCTGATATTTTTGGTGCTGTTTGTGAAGAGTTCTTTATGATGTTTTGATGGGGTGATTGAGAGGATTTGTTGCTGGACGCAAAGCAGCAAAAATCGTTTGGGGAAAAAATCGGCAAACCAAAATATCAAGATTTTTTGAAAAATCGGGAAAAAATCGGATTTGAAAAAAAACATAAAAATATGTTGAAAAATAGTCAAAACCTACTTTTTTTAAAAACTTAAGGTCATTTCCATAGCATAGAGATATAGAGAGCAAATAAAATAGAGATTTTAACTTGTGAATTGTAGAAATTAGATCTTTTTTGTTTATATTTATATCGCTGATTACATTGCATCAATGCATTGCACAAAATATACTTCATAGATAATAAGTAGATGTTGACATATGACAATGTCAATTACAATATAGTGTGTAACTTTGTACAAAGTCAACCTCTAATCTAAGTACAAAGTTAGAAAAATCAAATGTAGCCAATGACAACTAAGCTAGAGGGAAGCAGGTCCTGATGATGAAGCTCCTCCTCTAGTGCTTCTGGGCACATGTTCAAACAAGTGACTAGGCACTTGAACCTCTTCTAGTAACTCGATATCTTCAGAGTCATAAGAAAAATCATCAGCAATCCAATCATTATTTGGATCAATCTCATCAAGGTCAATTGGCTCGTCATCCTCAACAGTACCTGCTTTTGTCCATGTAGAAATTAGTCTTGGCCTTACAAGTGAATAAGATAATGAATACAAATTCAGCTAACTGAAAGTATAGTGAAAGTCTAACCTTGAGCTTTCCTTAGCTTCAAGCGGAGGTTGTGGTGAACAAACACCAAGTCGTTCATCCGTTGTTGTGTTAGCCGATTGCATTTCTTGGAGTGTATGTGTTCAAAAACACTCCAAGTACGCTCACAAGCGGATGAACTACATGGCTGGCTCAAAATTCGTCTCGCTATCCATCTAAGGTGTTTGGTATCATGACCAAAATACTCCCACCATTGTGCTGCAAAAACACATTACATGGAGATGATATCATGTAAGAATATCTTAAAATAATCTTAACACTTAATGATCATGTCCACAAAATAGAGAGACTACCACAAGTTTATAGAGTCTACCTGGTAGCAAGGTATTCCTGCCTGCGATGGCGGCCATAGATGAGAGAAAACCCCTTGCTTGCTTGTACGTTGCTAACTCTCCCATAGCTGCCTGTAATTGTTCTCTGGTATCAAACATTTTTTCCATGCACATGAACAAGCCTTGTGTTACCTCACCATCATCACGTCTAAATGAAGGGTTATAGAACAAACTCGGATTAAGATAGTATCCTACACCATGGAGAGGAGAATGCATCTGTTGATCCCATCTTCTATCAATTATGTCCCATAATGGCATATACCTGTCCCTGTCATTTTGCATCCTACCCCTCATCACCTCCTTGGCCCTATCCATGGCCTCATACAAATAACCCATGGGGGATTTATCCCCATCCACTAGTCTTAAGATTTTTGCTAGAGGCTCTGAAAACTCTACAACTTGTTCAGTTGCATCCCAAAAAGTAGAAGAGTACATATAGCCTGCCACTGCTATGCCATCTACTAGATTTGCGAAGCTAGACTCCATCCACTCATTTGAAACAAACATTCGTTTTTAAATTCATTTTTTGTTGGCATAGAGTCTGTAGTGCAAGGAATTGTGTTGCAAATCCTGTCACCCCTGGTCGAACCAACTCCCTGCCCTCTGTGAAAGTACGCATCATGCACAAAAAGCCTTGTGTGATTATAAATTAATTTTGTAACTTTGCGAGCATTTTGCAATACCTCCTTAACCCATTCAAGTTTTCCAATGTCCTCAAGGGTTAGATCAAAGCAATGTGCTACACATGGGGTAAAAAATATAGAGGGGTATTTGTCTGTCAAGAGTCTACCAGCAGCTACACAAGCAGCAGCATTGTTTATAATAAATTGAACCACATTTGGTGGCCCAACTTCTTGTACCACACAATCAAACATCTCAAACAATGCAGCTACAGATTTGATAGTATCCGATGCATCCAAGGATTTCAAAAATATAGTGCCAATATCACAAGAGACAAGGAAGTTGATGAGGGTTCGATTCCTTCTATCTGTCCATCCATCTGACATTATGGTGCAACCAGTCTTTGCCCATTCTAGTTTATGCTCTGTAACAACATCTGTAACATCCCATACTGCATCATTGGGCATACCAACGCTCAATGTCTCGTAAGATGGGGCTTTGAACCTAGGACCCGCAGCTGTAATAGCATCCACCATACCTTGCCAATATGGTGATCTAGCAACATGAAATGGCAAGCTAGAGTAGTACCAAAAGTTTCCAATCGCCTTCCTTGCTTGTTCATGGACATTCTTCCTCCACCCTGTACTCTCCAAAGTGGTTTGTGATCCTGGTGTAGTACGAGGTGCAAAGAAAGCATTAATGTTTCCTCCACCTGTGTTTGGGCCATGCACTGTAGAAGAAGGTGTTGACCCTGATTCCCTCAAAAACCCACTTGCACCATCATCCTGAACCTGACTCTCTCTATTATTTGTAGAATTAGAACCTATTTGAACCCCAGTTCTTGCCTTTTTTGCCTTGTTCTCAGGAATCGCATGAAGAGCCTGGTGTGTGACATCTGCAGGGCATGCTATACAAGGAGTGCTATTATTTCCTGGCTCCTTTGCCAAGTGCCATTTGAAACGATAAATGCCCCCGCTGATATCGGTCTTACACCAGTTGCATTTAACCTTTGTTGTACTTGAAACTGAAGTACAATGTGTCCATGCAAAGTCTTTTTGACGTGGCATTATGATCAAATCTGCAATAAACTTTTTAATTCAGCCTACGTCACCATCAAAGGCAACATAAAATTTTGAACTTTAAACTTAAAAGCATGAATAAAGATCAAAAAATGAGAATGTTGCCCAATGTATGAGTGTGTCTGATCAAAGACTTGCTGAATTTTTCAAAACAGAAGTGCTACTCTTGATATAGGCACACACCTATGTGAGATTCAAGCAATCTTTCAAAATCAACAAAATGCAAACTTATACAATGGCGTGCATTTTTGGGTTGAGTAACTAAAAAGAAACTACAATAACTGAAAAGAAACTACTTTATTTTTTGCATGCATTTTTGGGTTGAGTAATTGCTGTTGTGTAAAATGAAGGCAGCCTGAACTTGTGCTTTCTGAGTACACTCTAAAAAACTTAAATTATTTAATAATTAATATTTAAATATATTATTTAATTATTTAATATTTAAATATATTATTTAATAAATTTATTTAATTTATAATATATTGTATTTCAAAAAATATTATTTAATAAATTTATATAATTATTTAATATACTATTATCTATAATACTATATTTTATAAAATACTATATTTTCATATATAGTAATATACTACTGGTCTGTCGGCTAAAGAAGCAAATTAAAAAAACAATGGAAACCAATAGCAGTGGGGAGAGAAGTGAAGAAGTTGGATAAGTGAAAGGTTAATACCAACTTGCAGTCGCATGTCCCCCACCTGCAATCGCGTGTCCCCCAGCTGCAGTCGCGTGTATTGCAGCGGGCAAAAATTCGTCTGGTCTCAACTCTCAGGCGCCACCTCCAGTCGCAGTTTCTTCGGCGGCCAAGAATGGGTGTTGTCGCAGTCACTTGCAGGCAATGAGGGTTATTTCCGCGACCCAGTATTTATTAAAAAACGCGCTTTTAGGGTTCGAGATTTTAACCCGATTTCAACGATTTTTTGGGCGGTCAACGCAGCACAAAAAATCGCGATTGTATGCTGGAAAAAATCTGGAACAGGGATGATTTTATAAAAATCGCGATTTCTGCGATTTTTTGCAGATTTATGCTTCTATGGCTGGATGTACTTCCCTATTCAAGCCATACCAACTGAGGATGCATAAAATAAAGGGAAAATTTCATTTGTTCCCTACAGTTTGCTATTGTTAGAAGTTATATTCTCTGCTAATCATCCAATTTGAGGAAGGTTATAAAGAGGTTGTATTAGTTGCAAACAAGCCGTACGTGTTAAGGGAGGGCGTGTGAGCTTTCAAATTGAATTGCTTCTTTTTTCTAATGGTTTGGTGGAATTTAAGGGGGCACACCATATTGATAGGCCATATATGAAATAAACATTAAGTATAAGTGACATTTACATATGGACATTTACTTCCTTATACTATAAGTTATATTTCATGTATATAGTTTTAGGATGTTTGAGATAGGTTTTGGATCTATAGGAGTTACAATGCAAATTCTAGTTTTTGGAGGATATTATAATTTTGTGTTAGTCAAATTTGAGTTATCGATAATTTTTAGTGTTGTAATGTCCCCACTTTTACACCATCTTGTTCTGTGAGCGTTGGCCAACTTTCGAGGTTTTTCAAAGGTTTCCAAGTGAGCTAGGAGAGTTCCAACATTCTTGGAGAGCTCAATCTAGGGTTTTCTTGGCATCCGGTGGTGGTGTGGAGTTCAATTGGATTTTAGGTTTGCAGTGACGCTCTTTGTAGTGTTTTGGGCCTTTTGGGTTGTTCTCCACAATTCTTGGAGAACATTGCTATTTTAAATAAGTGCCTGTTTTGGCACCCAACATCATTCTTCAACATTAGCTTCTTCTTGGTGTGTTTAGTTTTGGTTTTTGATGCCTTGGCAGTGCTTTTCGCAAAATGGTTTGGTATGGCCCCTCAAGTGGACACCTAAGGGAAAAGGGGATTTAGACAAAGTTATTTTAAAAAAGCAAAAACACTTTTTTAGAAAGAAAGCAAAAAAAACACTTTTCGAGAATGCAATGAAAATGAAAAAAAAGTTTTTTGAAAAAGCAATTTTTTTTTTCTTTTTTCGAGAAAGCAATGAAAAAGCTATAAAGAGAGGTTTGGGGCTGTTATTTGCATTATTGAAGCTTGCACACATAACATGATATTGTCAAAGTGAACATTGAGTTCTTCCAAGAGTTGATTGATGATGAAAACCCTTGTCAATATTCACTAGTTTCGATGGTGCAAGATCCATCCTAGCTGGTTGGGTGTTTTCATTTAGGAAACCCATTGGGTTTTAATGGAGTTTGAGTTTCCAAGTATTTTAGAGATGAAAATATATGAAGTTTTCAAGTGTTCACAGAGTTATATCAGACTTGTAGCTGTTGTTTAATCATTATCAGACCCTTATAATCTATTCTTGAGGGGTGGTAAGTTGCCTAGAGTGAGCTGGAAGCATTGTTCTAAGTCTATATTGGCCATTGGGTGCATTTGAGAGTGGATTATTGAAGATTTTTGAGTTATTATCACGTTGTCCAGATTGGTGTAGTGAAGTTTCAGACCTGTACCAGTCATCTATTTGCCATTTCCTCCAGGTATATTTTCTATTTCAATGATGGGTGGTTAGTTCTTTGAAGTTGTTACATGTTGGGATGTTATATCAATTTTCTTTCATAGCACTATTTGTAGTAGATGCATATCTTGAATTTGGGAGCTTTAAATGAGCTTACTTTGTAACACTGAGTGGTAGTACCACCAGTGAACTGCTCTTGATATTTTGTTGTTACTCACCTCATTGCATAAGTGGCTCTTGTTACTCACCCCACTGAATAAGTGGTTCTTTGGTACTCGCTCGCCACTGAAAAGTGGAATAGTTGCTTATTTTCTTTGTATTCACTTCAAGTATAATTATAATCCCATACATCGTATGTTCTCACCTCACCCATAATGGGAACTTGGTGATCAAAAAGTGGAAAGGAAGTTGCTTGGCATTTCATTTTGTGTTGAGCTAACAAGCTTCAATTTTTTTTAAGGGTGCATATTATAATTGTGCTCTCAATGTATTAAATGGTCCTAAAAGTATTATTGGACGTTTGTATTTGGTTAATTAATTAATGTTATAAAGTGACTTTATCAAATAAATATATATTAAAATATTCAATAAAGTGACTTTATGAGGGAAAAATAATTAATTAGTGGTGAAGTATAAAAGGCAACTTGGGGAAGGCAATTAATTATCTTGGTGAAATTGATTATTGGACACAAAAATTGAGAGCACAACTTTTAGAAACCACGCAGACGAAAACCCTTGAGTTTGTGGATTGGACGAGAACTCAATTCCATTGGCAGGCAGATTCTTCTCGCAATTAGCACAGAGTTTCAATGAACATTCAATTGATTTATGGAAAATTTGTGAAGTCTTTGGAGAAGACAAATTTTAGAGATTGGAGGAGATTTCGGAATAGGAGTTTTGCAAGGATTCTAGGTTATAATAATAGAGGAGTTAGGCTTGTCTAATTTCAGCATCATGAGTTCTTGGGAATGAAGCGTGGCCTAAGGTTAATAATTTAAAACATTAATAATCTACATCTCATATCAAATATCCCAGGATGCCAGTCAACGCCTAGGAAAAGCAACACAAACTTTAGGTGAATTGAGTGGCTAATAGTTGGGCCGCTAGCAAACTCATAAAATTCCTTAACAGTCTAGACTCATCTAATATTCCTGATTGGTATAAGGTGGCAGTAAGAAGTCATGACTAAAGTGTATGTCTAAGGGGAAAATATTGGAATCAGGATTTTATAGTTTAATTGCCATCTGTTGTGACTTATTATAAAAAGCATAGTAATAGCCGTGTTTCCTTAGAAGCGCCGCATCAAAGCTTAATGGGAGTGAATTTACCCATCGATGAATAGAATGTCTGGGCATTAAAATAATATTTCCAACGTGATACAGCACAAGCAGGCTGGCATGACAATCTAGATAAGCTGTATCTTCTGGAGTCATTAGCTAGACTAAGTATGGCATACAACTTGCTAGGTTCCTATGGTAGTGTGAGGTGACTGGAGGAGTTTATGCCTTCAGACTTGGTTGTCTCTGTTTTACATTACCACCGATTATATATTTGTGTGGATGTGAGCTATTAACTAGTGGCCAGCTGATTGGAGATCAATAGTATGATGGCAAGGTGTGAAGAATGTAATCTGACATAAGTTTGGCAATGCATGATTATTTCTGGGTAAATCAGAGGCACTATATCTACCGTCTATTGCTGCTACAGTCATTCTAAGAAGAGATTTATTGGACTGAACACAGTTAGTTTGAAGTCTGCTGCCAAGTCCAGATATATATATTCCAGGTCAGCAGTTATATGCTCCATTTATTCTTTCTTTTTGAAACAATATTAAGATTGTGCCAATAGAGTTAAGAGTTAAATTATTGTTACGAAGTTCAAGTCTGAAATGAATGCTATTCTTGAAACTTGCTACGTCTCTATCATACAAATTGACATATCTGTTGGCAATATTGTCATTGATGTCAAAGGCATATGAACAAGATTATTATCATTGATGTATGAATGGATTTGTTAGGAGATTGTCATTGATGTCAAGTTGAAATAAGGAGACTGATTGTCACAAATGATATTTTTGGAGACCTTATAAAGAATATGAACAGTTATAAGTGTGCAGATCAAACAAGAGAAAGCAGCAATCAGATCTTACAAGTATGCAGATCAAACAAAAGAAAGCAGCAATGAGATTACACAGCAATTATCGTTAAGATTAAATCAGAAACTATTTATTCCTGATACAGGTCGACTCTATTTGTAATGATTAAAGGTAGACTAGCAGAAATAAATTAAGGAAGAAGAAAAAGGGTTTGAAGGCAACGATTCATAAATAAGACAAATCTAAAAGTGAGGTGAATAAAGACGAAATCAGAAAAGATAAAATAGTTGAATAAAGACAAAATAAAAAAGGTGCGATTAAGGAAAAAAGTAGAAGTGGAGCGATCAGTTTTAAAAAGTTGTAATTAAAGCACATATTAGAGGAGGCGGACTATGTTGAGGGAGAGCGGTCCTCACATAAAGACAAAACTGTTTCATTAAAAGACAAAAAATTGTCTTATATTGAAATCGATTTATGAAGTGATGTGATTTATCTATTACACAATCAGATTTATAAAAGCAAAGGTAATTAATAAAGGGAAGCTATCTTTTGCAAGGGGTGCGATTATCTTTTTAAAAGAAGAAACTTAATAATATTTAAACTTTGAAGAGGTGCAATCTGATTGTAAAGACAACAATAAATATTGTAAAGTATGTTTGTAAAAGCAGCGATTCAAGGGATATGTCTCTAGAACAAAGGTTGCAATGGTTGATCAGCATATACATATGAGATTTATTTCAGATTTAAAAAGTGTGAGTAAGAATGATTATGTGAATAGAAGTGCAGAAATATATCTTTTGCGTGAGCATAAAGGAATAACATACTTCACAAAGAAGGGATAGGATTGAAGCAAAGAGAAGATCTGTTGGAAGATCTCATTCTATATTCAGATTTTCAGTCTATGATAAGAGGCTGGTGCCTCTAGTTAGCCAAGGTTGGTGCCTCGCAAGAAGGAGTTGGTGCTCCTTGTAGGTTGGTGCCTACAAAACTGGATAGAGGTTGGTGCCTCTAGTAGGTTGGTGCCTACAATCATTGTAAACTTATATAAATATAAAGTGCATTATTTGTACTGTGGTTTTCTCCCGTAAGGTTTTCCATGTAAAATCTTGGTGTCAACTTGTTCTTATTGTTATACTCTTGCATAGTTGTTATTGTGATTGATAAAGTTTTAAATTGGTAAAAGTTGCGTTATACTGATTCACCCCCCCTCTCAGTATAACTGTGTGCTCATCAATATCTTCATAATCAAATTGTTATGAATGTGTTTATGTAAACTGTTTGATATATTATCTTGGAGTAATAAGGAAAAGAAACAATCAAGAATTGGTTAAAATTGGAAAGGTCTCTTACACCTAATCAAGCAAGGTTCTATTCAACCTTTCAGGCACTCCATTTTGTTGTGGTGTGTATGGGGTAGTCCTTTGCTCCATAATTCTAGAATGCTTACAGAATACATCATTCTCCTTAGAGCAGAATTCATTGCCATTATCAATCCTAAGCACCTTTATTGTCCTACCAATTTGACTTTCAATAAGAGCTTTGAACTTTGTAAACTTGAGAAACACCTTAGACTTCTTCCTAAGAAAATGTATTCAAGAATACCTAGAATGATAATTAGTGCAAAGACTTACTACTGGATGGGTTAACACAAGACCAAACACATCATTGTGTATCACCTCCAAAATCTCCTTTACTCTAGTGCTTCTAGAGTTGAAACGAAATCTTTTTTGTTTACCCAACACACAATGGTCGCAAAAATCAATGCCCATAGAACAATCAACAAGAAATTCCACTATATCAATACTCACCAAGATTTTTAATCCTTTTTCACTTAGGTGACCCAACCTCAAATGCCACAATACCCTGATTCAAATGTAGTGACATTAGCACATTGGGATAAATTTGATGCATCCAACCTATACAAATTACCATGCCACACTCCTTCTGCAAGCACCAAATTATCTCTAGCCAATCTACACCTTTTTCCATCAAAAGTGACATAAATTCTTGAATCAACCATTTTAAACACAAACATAAGGTTTCTTACCAAACTTCAGAGAATTAGACATGCCTTTACCCTTAGACTTATTATTTCCTATCTTCTTACCTTTCTTCTCCTTAGACTTGCCTCTTATTGTAAGGGCATCAAAAGATTATCATTACAAGTTTATCTCATGAATTTGGTGAGGAACAAAGTAAGACAATGCATTTGTCCTCTTCATCCATTTTGGATCCCATTGATGCAAATTGACTTAAAATCATATTAAATCTATTCAAGTGATTAGGTACATAGTCTCCATCCCTCATTTTCAAAGAATACAACTTTTTCTTCAAAACAAGTATGTTAACCAAGCTATTAGACTGATATAACATACCTAACTTCTTCCATAATGGATTTGTTGTCTGCTCTTGAGACACATTTGTTAATATAAAATTTGATAGACACAACCACATTGTGCTTCTTGCTTTCTTATCTAGTTTTACCCAATCTTCATCATACACACTTGAGGTTTTGTTCGAAAATGATATTGCAATAGATTGATCTCCCTCCACCAAAAAATCCTCTATCTTCAACTTTTATAACTTGAAATTTTGACCATTGAATTTGTCAATTTTAGATCTCAATGTGCTAGGCATAGATTTAATGCTATTTTATCCTTTCACAAAAAATTTCAAAGTCTTCCTTTCCAATTATACATGAAGTGCAACAAACCAACCACTAATAGGATTTGCCATCGCACACGCTAGGGCTTGTACTCCAACTAAATAAGAACCACCCAAACAACAACCTTGCACTCTAATACTGAATGTACGATTGAGATTGAGATGATGAAAACTTAAGATTATTGTATTTAGATGATAGTCAACAACACCATCAAAATCTATCTAACATGTACGGAAGTAAATGAAATAGTATGCATTCACAAGAACATAAGACATAAAAGATTTACATGGTAAATCCTTTTGGGCCACCACCACAAAATGTTCATAGTAATATTATTCAGAATCAAACAGATTCAATACCCTTTTGCAATTGCTCTAATTTTTACATACCAACAATGTACAAATGTCTTCAGCATCTTACAAGTGAGTTTGTGTAATGTTGGTACATTCCTACAAATTGATATATATATATATGTATATTCATGGGAAAACCAATTGTCCAACTGTACAACCAACTCGTGGAATATCAAAAGTCATGTACCTATAATTTGACCCTACATGACACAAGCACACCATGTATGATGCCTCCACATGGATAATCACCTTGTATAATCTATGGCTGCCGCACACTATGAATCAATAGTTACATCCTTTAAACTATCGGTACATATATATGTTAGTGGAATAACCACCACTACTAGCTCCTTGCTTGTGGTAGTTCACACCAACATACATTACTCTTGACTACTTGTGGTACTGAGTGTCATCTTCCAGGGCATTCTTGCCATATGTTCACCAGTTTTGCTACATTTGCTCCTGCATCACTGATCATGCTCCAACAAATACTTAACTTATATGCGGTTATGAGTTCTTCCAAATGCTTTGCAATTGCTGACACACCATCACCACATGTGAAACGACATTTATGATGTACTACAACACCTGCAACATCATTGCCATATGTAAATCACTATACCAATTGCATTGCAACATTTGATAACTCACTGCATTTACTGCAAAGAAGATTGCAGACAAACTCTTTATACAAGGCCTCTCTGTAGGTGAATAGCACCCAAGTCACAACAAGACTCTATGATAACTATACCTTCAATGTGGACCACTGGACATATAGAGAAGGTTGCTGTTCTAGTTTGCAATTGTACAAAAATGCTTTGTGTATAACATTATTGTGACCCGTTTTTTATTCTAGAGGTATAGAGACATTGAGTTGCTTGTCCAATCTCATGTATTGTGATTTTGTGAGCCACCATCAATTTAGTAAAACTCCTTGGGTGTTTGAGAAGGTGGTTTATGTGGTTGGTGTTGCATTGTCTCTGCTTGGGGATTGCATAAAATAATTTTTTCTAGATTGGGAGGCTAGTTAGTCCTTTGGCAGTAGTTTCAAGTTAACTCAGCTAATTAATCTACATTTTACTTATTAAGTCATTACTGTAAATTATGACTATGACAAAATTTATTGGTGTTATTTATAAATAAGTTTTATGTTGTTTGTCTTCCTAGATGGGGGTATGTGGGGATGAGGTTTTAGGGATGGAAATAATTTTCCCAAATTTTTGGGATAACAGGGGGACAGCTTTTAAATTAACTCAAACAAATTAAAAGCAACTGAAATTTTAAAAAGCAAATATAATGTGCCACATTGCAATGACAATCTTTCCTCTTAAGGTTTTTAGGAGTTTTTGGCATTTTTTGCCTTTTAAAAGTGTTACTTTGAAAAAAAATTATTTATGCACCAAATGGAGCAAGCTGCCCAGTCTTGAAAAAAGGGGAGATTGCTGCTAAGTCTTCAAGTCCCTGGGATGTCTGGGGCATCAGGAACATCACCTGGACCCTTGGGGATATGTACCCTTGGAACACTGATTAGTGCTTTTAAATTCCATATGTATACTTAGATTTCCCTTCAAAGTATGCTATCATTCCTGAACAGAGACAAAATTGTGCTTCATTTTCTCCAAAGGATTTTTGGCACGCTAT
The DNA here is from genome assembly GCA_007115665.2 of Sequoiadendron giganteum. NCBI lineage: Eukaryota > Viridiplantae > Streptophyta > Pinopsida > Cupressales > Cupressaceae > Sequoiadendron > Sequoiadendron giganteum. The sequence goes on along the minus strand of CM021105.1, from coordinate 241,382,643 downwards.
AAGGAAAATTTCCATCTTGTAGCCTAGGAAGGAAGCTTTTTAAATTCTTTTTCCTTTTCAAAAGTGAGTTCTTTTGGTAAATAGGCTACCAAAGACAGATTTGAAAGTCTGCTCATAAAAAGCTGGGTCTTTTTCCTAAGATTTTTTTTTGTAGACATCTCTCATCTTGCATTTCATAGCCTTAGTTTCTATGATGATGGATTCTATTAGTGCTGGACTGCTGGTTGTGAATTTGATCTTTCTCTGTTGGAACTGCTCGCAGGCAGTGAGAAATTCAGACAAGAATGAACTGTCCTGACAACAATTATGTTGCTGCTTAATAGTGTTAACTAAATAGCACGGCATTGATGAAACATCATGAATAGAATGCAATTCCTGTGATTGCAAAGTAGAGAGGAGTCAGAGTCGAGAGCAAAATGATTGACTTTGGATCTGTTTTACCTTTCTGGGTATGTCTTGTAGCACACGTGAAAGCCAATGTTTACAGAGAAAAAGATAAAATAGTAAGAACTTAAGACTAGAAGGGATGCAAGAATTGATCTCCTTTTTTGGAATGAATTGCTCAATTATCAATTAATAGCTAACTGGTGAATGAATATTGACTGATGTTTCAAGGTGTATGTAATGATCTATTATATTAGTTGATTTCCTAAATGCTGAAATAAAAATCATTGTCCACTGTTTCTAATGTTTTTTTTTTTTAATCATTTTAGTCTTGATCGGAACATTTTCAATGTATGTGCAGTGATACTGGTGCTATTATGTGCATGGATGAATAAGGGTGCAAGAAAGATGTTTGATCATGAGGAGTTGTTTAGTGGTGTATGGTTGGGCACATTCAAGTCATTATGCTTCTCTTGTGGATATTTTGCTTATGACCAGTGGGACATGCTGGCGAATCATTTGTATAATCCTTGGGCGCCTTCTATATTAGTTCACCATGTTCTCCTTTTGATCTGTTTTACCCTTGCACTATACCGGCATGTCACAATAAATTACCTGATCCTTACTCTTGTTTGTGAGGTGAGATGACCTTCTATATCTATGCTTCTGTTCATTTACTTAGTTTCATGTTGAAATGCTGCCATCTGTCAGGAGTTAGAGCATTGTAAATTAAAACCAGGTATAGGTTACTTCGTGTTTGTTGTCCAGCATATAAGGTTTTGGATTTGGTGGCTTGAAAAACATTTAAGGTTCAGTCTTTCCAATACAAGAAATATTGCATTTTAGAGTTTTTAAATACAATGACAAGTAGTGCCACTATGATGATTGTTTGATGATTACATGACTGATTTTAGAAGTCTCCTCTTTGTTGATAATGTAGTAGTTTCGTCTTCTCTATACTGCGCTGGTCGAAATCTCATTGTCTTTCATACTTAAGTTTTTGAATGATATAGAATATTGAGGATTCAGCTAACCTTCACATGATGATCAGCTTTGGACTCTGCTATACTATTTATTGGAGTTCAATTTGATCCACATACAGCTAAATTCTGATAGAGTTGAAACATTATAGTGGTATTACTTAAATGACATTTTTTCAGATGTAATCTTTGTTGCAGGTCGTGCTAGGCAGGGAAGCACATGAATTTATATGTTGCTAAAATCAGAAATACTTTTGGAGATAACCGGTTGAGAGATTTTTTAAATCAACATTTCAGATCACACTCCATGATCCATCATCAAGATTTACTGGTAGATTGCAGATCAATTTAGCTCATTAAATATAAGGGGGGAGGAGAGGGATGGAAAACAAGGACTACAAATGAAGAAAAATCAGAAAGTTAAATGACAAAAAACATAGAGTTTAATATTTATACGAGTTAAAGATATTAAAATTTATTTGTATTACTAAAACTGAATTTCCCTCAAATTATAATGAAAATCTTTTGTAGATAAGAAACAAACAACTATCTTAAAAACAGTCAAAGTGTATTATAATAAAACATATAATACCACTCACAATATTAAATATTGAACGGCAATAAGATTAAGGTTACAAAAGTCTATTATCAAGTAGAATCAAATTTTAATATCCTACTTGCCAATCATTAAGAAACGTGAGAATGAAGGAAAAATCTATTTAAAAAAGAAGTAAAAATAGTAAAAATGTAGTAAATTATTATGAGAATACTTTGCAATTCTATAAAGTGTTAGAGTGAAAGGTATTTCCTAATTAATTATTTATTTAATTATTAGGTCCCTTTTCTTCTAATTACTTAAGCTTACTTAGGTCATATTCTTTTATGTCTCATATCATAGAATGAGGACACATGTCATGATCTTGTTTTATCCTCACTTAGGGTTTCTAGGTTAATTTTCCTTTTATAAGGATTCTCTTTTGTATAATCATTAGAAGATGCACATTCATAATGATTCATGCTTTTTTGGATCAATAGCTCTTGGCCTCCATAGCTTTGCTATTCTCTCTTTCTATGTTAGGTGTTTGATTGTAGGTGATTCTTGGGAGCTGTGGAGTTGATTTTTCCCAACTTCAACATGGTATTAGAGCTCTAGACCTATAATTCTCTCTCCTCTTTTTGAGAGATTTCGTGCCTTGAGCTATCATTCGGTGCATCTTGGACCAAAATAGAGTTTTCCATTGGATTCAGAGCTGTCGAGAAAGTTAATTTTTCCTTTTATTTGGCCTGTTTTGGACTTCTGAGGTTAGATCTATGAGGGTTTGAAGCAGTTTTTTTTTTCCAAATCCGGAGAGTAGCTGCAATTTCGGAGCATTTTGAGTCGAAAAGAACCTCACGGTTGTGTTTAGGAGGCCGATTCGACAAATTTTGATATATAATTTTCCCTATTTCAGCGTCAGGAGATTCTGAGGCAAATTTTTTTTATTGCAGGGGCCGTACGGCCCCTGTAGGACCCTCTGTGCATGCGGATCGAAATTTAAAAAAAAGCCACGCACCATCGCCGCACCGCTGCAGTGCCACTTGCGAAGTGGCACCCAGGGGTGGCGCCGCTAGTGGTTGTAGCGCCGTTGGCGGTGCCTGTCATCCGTCACTCAAACGGTGGTGGCGGGGCCGCTTAATATTTTTTTGCCCCAGGGTCGCATGGGCGACCAGCGCCCAGCCCTTGAGGGTTAATTTTTTTTTTTTGCTTTTTTTGCAAAATAAGTAGAATTGGGAAAATGAGCATAACTTTTCGTTCGGGTTTCAGTTTTTGGCAAACGAGATATTAATGGAAAGCTGGTTTCAAGCACTATCCAATGGTGCTGGTTTTTTTCTCAGATTTTGCTGTTGGTGCATTCTACAACCTATCAAAGTCAAATATGCTATTTTTAGTTCCAAGCTCATAACTTTTGATTACTTTCTCTGTTTTTCGTGATTCTAGCGGCATTGGGATGGTCTCTCAAAGCTCTTCATAGCTATCTATGCATTTTTTCCAGATTTCTCTCCAGGTACATTTTATTTGGTTTTTGGTGTTTTAGCACTTTGGTGAAGTACTTGGCAGTTTTAGATCTTGGAAACTTTTCATTTGCGTGGAATGACTTGTTTTAGGTTGTTATATATGTATTTCTAGTTTTTTGTCCTATTTGGACATTTTAGTCATTTTTTTTAGCATGTAGTCCTTTTTTGGACATTATGGGCTTCCATTGTAAGCACTTCTTTTTATGTAAACACACTGAAATAAAATGCCTCTGTATTGCACATATATTATTGGGATCTTGCACATCATCTTGTACCTTATTGTACTCACACTATGATATAAAGTGTCATGGGGTGGTTGATGTTTGCCTTTGTTTGACATCACACCTTTGTCAAGTGAGTGTCCCTTCCACGACAACAGTGAATCACATTGATTTTTGTCTCGTGTGTGCCTTCGTTTGCACACCTTTTATATTTGTTGGTACTTTAATTTTTGCACGTTCAGATGTTCTTGATTCTTCTACATGTACTTCTTTCTGGCATTCAGTTTCAGTGTACCTATCATGGCTCTCCCTTGTCAGCATTATGGCGGGGAGAGGGGGGGGGAAGGCCGGGTTTACTGTTGGTGCTAATGCTTCCTTGGTTTTGCATTGGAGTGAGCTATGTATGTAGTACTTGTTCCTATGTACTAGGCGGATGCACTGTACATCAGTGGCTGGTTACTCATGCATTTTGGTGAGATGGAGCACTTACCATATGGACACTCTTGCATTCCTATTTTGTGGAGGCGACCTTCCATTTTCATTTGATCAGTTCTTCAGACTTTTGATACATGTTCCATCTACATCTTCGACTTCCAGATGTTTTCCTTTGTTTGCCATCTGATTTGAGCAGTGCTGTTGGGGGAACTCATGCAGTAATTTGTCTTCTTGATCCTGATCATCATTTGTTTCAGAGGAGGTTCTTCTTTCAACATTATAGCAATCATTCTTTGACAATGTTTGCTACTTCTTCATGTTTTAGTGGTGTTCCTCATGTTCATTCTTTGTTCCTACTCTTTTGGGACAGTCTTGGTTGGAGGCTTCTTAGTCCTTCACTTTGTTCAGGAAGCTTCTTAGTCTTTCACTCTTGTTTGGAGGCTTCTTCTGTCCTTCACTTGTATTTCTCTCTTTCGGAGAGGAGTTTTTTTCCCACAGGGTTTTTCTTCTTTTCTCTAGTTTTGAGAGATCTTTTGTTTGTACGTGGGTACCTAATTAGGCCTTGTTTGCCGTGACCCATCATGCATTAATCTTTAGAGTTTTGAGCTTATCCCTAAGTTTCACTTAAGGGGGGGTGTTAGAATAAAAGGTATTTCCTAATTAATTATTTATTTAATTATTAGGCCCCTTCTCCTCTAATTACTTAAGCTTACTTAGGTCATGTTCTTTTATGTCCCATATCATAGGATGAGGACACATGTCATGATCTTGTTTTATCCTCACCTAGGGTTTCTAGGTTAATTATCCTTTTATAAGGATTCTCTTTTGTATAATCATTAAAAGATGCACATTCATAATGATTCATGCTTTTTTGGATCAATAGCTCTTGGCCTCCATAGCTTTGCTATTTTTTCTTTCTGTGACAGGTGTTTGCTTGCAAGTGATCCTTGGGAGCTATGGAGTTGATTTTTCCCAACTTCAACATAAAGAATGACTAATAGTATCTAAAACTACCAACATGAAAATAGTATATAAGTTGGAATTATTAGAAGTAGAACTATTGAGAACTAAAAAGCAAAGGAAGAAGAATGGACTTACAAAGGAACCAAGAAAGAAATAAAGAAATATAATCAAATAGCAAATTTTTGAAGTAGACAAGGAGCCAAAATTTAAAAAAGAATGAATGTAAAAGGAGCCAAGTAAATCTAGATCTAATGCTAAAATGAAATTGACCTAGAAAAATATTTTGAAAGAAACAAACTAGATATGCCTACCAATTAGCTAAAGGAACATGAAAACATCCAGATCAGAGAGACTTATAGAAAAGAAGAGACATATTGACTTAAAGGTTAGAAATAGAATGCATGTATATTAATATTTAGTTGAAAAGGTAGTAAGCTATAAAAGATATTAATATTTATAGAAAAGAATGTGCAATGGAACTAAATAGATAAGGAAAACTTATTGATTTGAAAAGACTTACACACATATATAAATTATTTATGAAAATTTAGCTGTTAAAGACTTATTCGTTGAATTGGAAAGCACAAATTATACTAGAAAAGATAGAAAATAACTATTATGAATATTAATATTTATCAATGTTCTACCAAGTTTCTAGGGCGGGGACAAGGGATTGGGGGACACATTTCGGGGATAGATTTTTTTAGGTCATTTAGGGGATTGTAGGGGATGGCAAAGGGGACAACTATATAAAAAAAAGGATTTTTTTTTTAAATATAGAGAATTATAAATATTCATATGATAACATTGATAAGGCATTTGAATATACATTATAGATCCTTAATACACAACATTAGAGTTGAATTTCACACAAGAGTTGAACAAATTAACACATGTCAAATTAATTGCTTTCATAATTCTTTGTCAATATGCATGTGATATATTAATATACTATATAAAATTAAAAAATACAACAAATGCCCAAAGGCTGCAAGTTTCAACTAAAAAATGACAAAAACATTGAAAGTATGTTGCTGGCCCTAATCAAAATCTGCCAACATTGCATCAAAATCAAAGAATGACTCAGAGTCACTACTAGTATGAGGGATTGCCTCATCCAATGGAATCCCAACCACTCCCTCTTGTGCCTCCTCATCAATTTGGGTGGTTTCTTTAGGATTAACATCCCATCATTAAGTTGGAGTTTGTTGATACTTTGAAGTTTGTGTCACATCCCTCATTTTAGGAGAGTGAGAAATAAACAAATAAAATAGAAGTAAATTAAAAGAGTCAATGGGGGCAAATTAATGAGGCATGGGTGTCTGAAAAAGTGGAGACAAAAGGGACAATTTTTTTATGGCATATGGGCTACAAGGACAAGAGAAGGAAGGGATTGCATTCACAATCATTATTACAGATACGATAAACATCGGTGGAGGAAGGCATGGGCATCCATAATCACATAGGATATGGAAATTTTTTAGAGGAGCAGTTGCAACTGCCTTGGTAGACATATATACAAAATGTGAAAGCATGGAGGAGGCATGCGAATGGTTTGGATGAAATTCCTCAAAGAAATGCGTTCTTGTGGAATACTATGATTGTAGGATATGCAAAAAACTCGTTTGTTGAAAAGGTTCAAAATTTTTCAAGCAAATGCAATTGGAATGTGTAAAGCTAGATTCTACCTTTGTCAACATCCTTCTTGCCTATGCTAAAATGTGAACTTTGGAATAAGTTATTATAGGGACTTAATGACTCATTTGGAGGGAAGGAGCAGTGAAGTCTAAAGGGGCGAAGCTAGGAAGAAACAAAGACAATTGAGCCATATTTGAATGCTATCTTCTAGGTTGTTGTTATGTTTTGATAGAGTAGAATGGAATGATGGTGGATTATAGTGAAGAGGGAAGTAGGAAGGAAAACTCTACGCCCTCAAATACCATTTTTCGTGGTTGTTGAGGGGTGAGCCTATAGGGAAAATTTCAATGCTTGCTTCAAAAATATCTTCAAGATCATGCCTAGAGTTATGCAGGCTTCTCTTTCACCTTTACTTCCTTGAAATAGCATTTAATTATGAATTATTGATTCCCCTAGTTGAAATAAATTTGATCTAAGTTGATTTATGCTTGTGTGTAAAATAGTGGGTATTATTACCTTGCCCTGTTCATGTTCCACATTTCTTAGTGACGTTTTGTTAAACAATTCATGTGCTTAGGCTAAAATTAGATAATTCTCTTGTAAGGGATCCCTAAACATTTTTATGCTAGCTGAAATAAATTGCATGCCATTTAAATATTAGGACCATTATCAGTACAGTGTGTTAATACCAATAGGCATGTTCCTACTCTTGAGTTGGGTTGATAATTAGGTAAAGTTCTACTTATCTTAGTGTTGTGGTAAGAACTTATAATTTTATCATGTAACACTAATCCATTTAATTGGTTAGTTGTGACTTGTTGATTGTAATTGCATAAGCTATTATGGACCCTTGGGGGAGTGATATCAGTGATAATTTCTCTTTCATCAGTATTCACAAATAAATTATAATAATTGTATATTGTAACTAGATAAGAGAAGAATACCATGATTTGCTAGTGAGGAGATGTAAGAGATTTTGGTAGGTGTTATTAGGCCTTAGGAACCAATGATAATTGTTTCAAAGTATACATATAATATATATTTTTTTGCTCGGTGAAAGTGGCTATGAATGGCCACACCCTTTGGAGGTCACAAATGGGGGAAACAACCCACTCTCGTGAGCATGGTAGCCCAACAGGGGCATAGAGCCCGCAAGCACACCAACCCAGCGAGGGAATGGGCCTCAAGCATTAATACCTGGCACATGGCATGAACACCATCAACAACCTCAATGTTGCGGGTCAAGCTTGTGAGCCCATTGGATCAGTGAAGGCATAGTGCCTGCGATCACAATAGCCCAGCGAAGACTTGAAACCTAGTGGCCACAACAACAATGCCACCACTTAACCATCTCACTAGGGGATGAACCCCCAAAGTATACACATAATATTACTACATATAAGAATAGCGAAATTCAGATTAAATTGTGGATCACATGATATCCTTGTGCATGTGAACAGTAGTATGCAATGGATAAGTTATTTTATAGTAAACAACATAACCATATAGGCCATTCCTCCTTAAAATGGTTCCAAGTATATGTGATGTAGGCATCAGTAATTTAGCTAATGTCATTGAATGTCCTTCATATTGGAACACATGTAATGATTGATCATGGGCATGGTACCATTACTAAAATAATAGAAGTAGTGGAACACTTAAATATAGATAGTCATTTTGGGCAATTGAATAATCTGATTTCCTTTCTTTAAAATAAATTACATGAAAACAACATATTGAGCCATGCTATATGATTATGTAACTATCTTTTAGTGAGATTGGGGAGGTCACTATAGAATAGAATGAGAAATCTTGATATCACTGTGGTTATAATCAACATTGTGTCTATCAAGTACTTAATCACGAGGTGATGTCTTCAAGATCTATCAGGCATGCGATGTGATGTGATGTGATGTGGTGTGTGTGTGTGTGTGTCTATGGTGTTATAATTAGGGTACTTAATGTTGCATGATATCCTTGATATATAATTATTAGAGAATGAATGTCTTGGGTATGACTCAAGTAGTGTTCTTGCTTAAAGCAAGTTTATAATTATTGTTGTAAGTTTTTTGAAATTTGAGATAGTTTTATGTGACCTTGTTGACGCATGTTGTTTTTCCGATTAAGGAGATCGTTATATGGTATGATGTTTCATACCATTAAATCATATTATAGTAGGACATCACGGGGAGCCATGCCGGGACTTTGCATAATTGTTGCATGGTGATTTGGTTGCTATTACCTTGTGCTTTGATATGATTGGATTTATTTTATATTAACTATCTTGTTATGCATAATTCAGTGTGTGGATTTGATTATAAAGATTTGTCCTTATAAGACACAATTATTTAAGTTATATGATTTAAGATGGATAGTTTTTTGAAATTTGAGATAGTTTTATGTGACCTTGTTGATGCATGTTGTTTTTCCGATTAAGGAGATCGTTATATGATATGATGTTTCATACCATTAAATCATATTATAGTAGGACATCACGGGGAGCCATGTCGGGACTTTGCATAATTGTTGCATGGTGATTTGGTTGCTATTACCTTGTGCTTTGATATGATTGGATTTATTTTATATTAACTATCTTGTTATGCATAATTCAGTGTGTGCATTTGATTATAAAGATTTGTCCTTATAAGACACAATTATTTAAGTTATGTGATTTAAGATGGATAGTATTTTAATGCTCAACTTGATATAAAGATAGTTGATTTTTGGGACCATTGTAGGTACAGGTAGTTCATGAACCTTGTTCTTAGTAGTACACTCTCAAAATATTGAATTGATTCATTAGAGCCAAATTATATATATAGTTGTGTTTTATATCACCTTCATGATCTTCCTTGGTCAAGCTAGTCCTTGGCTTCTTTAGGGAAACTACCTATCAAGGTTGGAAATCTTAGAGGGATATACCTTGCTAATGCATGTGATAAAAAATGGTTGTGTCTAATATCTATATTGGTTATTGTAACTCGGGGAAAATGCAAGTCCTCATCTTGATAGTTGAAATTCTAGAACTACATGGGAGTTCGATTCTATTTGGAAGTGGGTATGTAGGTAGTTCTTGGGCAAAGGATGCCCCTGTGACCCAAGTCTATAGGAAGGTTTTTGGGAAATGCTCCAAGGTTTGGGTGTTTCTAAAATTGATCAACCTTCCTTCTTCTATATGCTTCAACTAGAGGTTGAATTATGCATTAGATGGTGATGCACTCACCTTTCCAATTAATATGTCTCCATTTTAGAGGTTTGAGCCAATGAAAGGTAATCCATCGTCATCAAGCTTACCTACTTTGAGGTTTGTGGTATTTGGATTTCTAACTCTACTTTAATTTTGGATGAACTTTTAGTCACTATCATCAAGGTCCATCTTGATGTGAATGTGTGAGAATGCCTCTAAACTTATTTGAACTAAAATAATTGGAGTTATGTGTCAAACACTATGGCTTGGTGTCTTGGATCATTGACCAATATAGGAGGGCATAGATTGTCCTCAACATAGTTCGAAGACTCTTCAGGACTCGCCGCGGACTCGGCGGACTCGGGAGTCCGTGGTTGAGCCGAGTCGACTCGCCACGGACTCGGGAGTCGAGTCCAGAAGAGTCCTGGGTCGGGACTCCCGAATCCGACCTCTGGACTCGGCCGAGTCCAGAGGTCGGACTCGGGAGTCCCGACCCAAGATTCTCGTCCGCGGCTGGGGCGTCTAAATGGGTTAAAACCCATACTTTTTTTAAATTTTTTGTTCATTTTAGCTCGAGCATTGGTGTTTTTTAGGTCTGCAAATTGGTTTTAGCTTGAAAGAAGGCAGGAGGAGGAGCTAAAAAGATCAAAATAGAGCCAAGTAAGTGATCTAACATTTCTTTTTTTTTGTTTTCTTGCTTTCAAAATTTAAAAAAATCAAGAAAAATAAGGGGATATGCTGCCAAATTTTTTTTCTATTTTCCTTAATAGCCATTATAGCCTAATTCCTATTATTTCTAGCTTGGTTTTGCATTCTTTTTTTTTGCAAATAAATGAAACTTTGAATCACATTTTTTTGCTGATTTTTTTGCAAACCCTTGCTGATTTTTTTTTTTCCACGTTGAACTTGAAACAGCAATGTCGTCTTCAAATCCAAAGGGAATGAGAAAAGACCCTGCATGGAAGTATGGAATACCAGGAATCAAAAAAGGTGAAGTGACATGTACTAAATGTCAGAAATGGATGACAGGAGGAATAAACAGGTTAAAATACCACCTTGCAAGGATACCTGGGCAAAATGTGGAGGGATGCCCTAAAACTACTCCTGAGATTATTAGAGAGATAAAGGCCCTTCTTGCTGACTATGAGCTAAAAAAAGATGAAAGACAAAAAACAAAGAATGCCCTAGCATCAATGATGAGTGGATCCCCTTCTACACCAACTATGCCTCATGGTGCTACTGCTGCAAGTCCAAGTGTTCGTGCTCCACATTCATCTTTTGGTGAGAGTCCTGAGGGTTCCTATTCTACTGCTAGTGCTGGCCACGGTCCTTCATCAGGACCAAATTATTTTATTCCACGTAATGTTCCAGGAGCACAACCTTCACTTGAAGGTACCGGTTGGAATAAGGAAAAGCATCATGAAGCTAGGATGGCTGCTGCAAACTTTTGGTACTACAATAATCTACCTTTCAATGTTGCAAGCAGCCCATATTAGGAAGGTCTAGTGAACGCCCTTACAGTTGCAGGAAAGGGGTTTAAGACCCCATCAGCTAAAGATTTGAGTGGGCCATTGCTAGAGGAATCCGTAAAGAATACACGGCTTGTAGTTGATGAGCAAAAGAAATTTTGGCGAAGAAAAGGTTGCAGCATTTTATCTGATGGGTGGACAGATGGACGGAATAGAACTCTCTTGAACTTTTTAGTGGCCTCAAATGGTGGATTGGTGTTCCTAAAATCAATAGATGCCTCCCATGAAGTTAAAAATGTTGAGACTTTATGCAGTCTATTGGATGGGGTGGTCCAGGAGGTTGGAGTTGATAATGTTGTCCAAATTATAACGGACAACGCAGCTGCATATGTAGCTGTAGGTAGGCTACTTATGGAGAGGTATCCCGCAATTGCATGGTCTCCATGTGCTGCACATTGCTTGGACCTATTGTTAGAGGATATTGGGAAGATTTCATGGGTCAAAAGAGTGGTTGAAGATGCAAAAAGTGTTACAAAATTTATCTACAACCATACTTGGGTGCTTTTTTTAATGAGGAAATTCACAAATGGCAAGGACCTTGTGCGACCTGGAGTGACACGATTTGCTAGCCACTTCCTCACATTGCAAAGCATTCTTGGTGCCATTGGTCATCTCAAGCAAATGTTTGTGTCCGATGCTTGGAAGGAGTCCTCATTTTCCAGTAGAGCTGAAGGGGAGAGGATTGTTACCATAGTTTTTGATGAGACATTCATCAAAAATGGAGAGGAGCTGATGGGGGTAAGTAGCAATCACACAAAAAAAATTATACATGATAATCTATTTGTTGTTTTTTATTTTGAGGGGTTAATTTTGTTATAATTTAACATTTGTTTTCATTTTTTTAGGTGACAGAGCCTTTGATGAGGGTTCTTCGTATGGTGGATGGAGATGGCATGCTAATGGGTTTCATCTATGAGGCCATGGATAGGGCCAAAGAGGCCATATCACGTTACTATGGTAGCAACAAAAAGAAATATGAAATCATATGGCGCATCATTGATCGGAGATGGACAAACCAACTCCACCAGCCGATTCATGCCTTTGCCTACTTCTTGAATCCGAAGTTATACTTCTCAGACTCATTTAAGGCGGATGAGGAGGTCATGGACGGTGTTGTCACTTGCATTGATAGGATGGTGCCTGATAGTGAGCTGAGAAATAAGGTGCTTGATGAGTTGGAGGTGAGATTTGTTACATTTTATTTATGAATTTGCAATGTTGAGCCTTGACTATCTATGAATTTTCTATATTTGATTTACTTTTTCTTTTATCTATTCAAGGTCTACAAGGGTGCAGAGGGGAGACTCTTTTCCTCCCAACAAGCAATTGAAAGGAGAGGAAAACAACAACCAGGTAAAAATTGAAATTAGAAACTTGATTCTTACATATAGATTTTTACTTTATTCTTATTTCTTAATACTTATATTTTTTAAACATGTTTTTGTAGATCTATGGTGGGAGAACTATGGTGCTAGCACACCAAATCTTCAAAAGCTAGCCATACGTGTCTTGTCGCAGCCATGCAGTGCTTCTGGGTGTGAACGCAATTGGAGTTTATTTGAAAACATTCACACAAAGAAAAGAAACAGGTTGACTCAGCAGCGCCTAAATGATTTAGTTTTTGTTCGGTACAACCTTCGCCTTCGAACTAGGAAGGTGGAGGGTGTTTCACACAAGTCCATCGACTTGGATGACATTGATCCATATGGTGAATGGACTATTAATGAACAAAATGATGAGGCTGATGTCTACTTACTGATGAGGATATTGCTGAATTAGAGAGAGCAGCAGCAGAAGAAGAAGAAGCAGCAAGATTGGATGCCATGGAGGACAACGAAGACACATTTGAATATCATTTTTCCCCCGCTCAATCTCCTAGTCCTCGTTTGCATACTACAACATGGGCACCTTCTAGTTCTAGGCCTCCAAAATTGAGTACCATTGGGAGGGGAAAGAGGAAGATGTAGATTATATGTGGTTGTTAATGTTTTCCTCTTTTTGACATGATTATATGTAAACATTTATAAACTTATGATGTTGTTATACATTGAAAGTGAAACTATGAGTATTTGATGACTATGAATGATTAAATTTCAATTATTGAGTGTTTGATGATCATATGACATGTGTAATCTTTGAATTATGAGTGTTTGATAATCAAATTAAGCTCTTATATTCTCTAAATGCATTAATTTGTTCTTGTTTTTTTTGTAAAACTACGGGTTTTTTTTTTGCCGAGTCCTTGCCGAGTCTTTTCCCAAGTCCGTCCCGAGTCCCGAGTCCGAGTCATATTTTTGGGCTGCCAAGTCCGCGGCGAGTCCGAGTTTTCCAACTATGGTCCTCAATACCTGGTGAGTTCTATTCTTCCAAGATATTAGGGCATGATAAACTTGGCCATGAATTGGCTATGATTGAGTTAAGGAAACCTACTAACCTTGTATTTAATGATGATGATGAATTTAGCCATTATGATCTAACAAGAGAAACACTTAATAGGTACGAATGATCTACATACTCTATATATGTACTTAGATATGTGATGAGAATAGGACATAGTTTGTTATAATCATTTTTCCTAGCAATGGGCAATTTATAGTAGGTATTATTGAATTCGGCATGGTCTTTTACCTTTATATCTATTGGGTGGATAAAGGTATGCTAAGTTGTATGATTGATACTATACAAAATGTTACGTACTCAAAAGTAGTTTATTGTTTAATATTATTGTACTATGGGTTTAATTTGTATTTAATAAATAATATGTTTTTGAATAATAGATTTCTGGATAACAATTGAATGAAACAAATGGACTATGATTACTTATGAGTTAGTATTGTTTATGTTTATGTGTTTGTATAAAACCAACTAATGTGGGTTCGATGTGATTCTTATGTGTTTGAAAATTTGACACCAAGACCTATAGGACTTTGGGTGTAGATTTATGGATCACGTATTGTGGTATGAAACCAAGTCAACCTACTCAGTGTTTGTGAATCTTTGTGATTTGTGGATTATGTGTACTTGGCTATAAGATAACCCCATATGTCGGAATTGAGTATGATATATGTGTGGATATCTCATTGTCATTAGTATTGTGGAGGTGATGGAATGTAGGAGCTAATTGCCATATCTTATAAATTAGTTGGCTTTCACCAATAACATGGGCGTGAATGATGTTAGGAGCTATCCATGATATGATGTAGGTGCAGTTTAGTCGGTTGTCACGAATATCGTGTAGGTGACAAATGCTAGGACCTTACTATCATATCTTAGAGTCTAGCCATTTGTCGGCATTTGCATGGAGGTGATTGATGCTAGGAGCTATCCATGGTATGATGGGGCTTAGTCAACTTTCACCATTACCATGTAGGTGATAGATGCTAGGAGCTATCCCATACTAGGTTTGATTTACTTTCACTAGTGTCATGGAGGCAATAGAAGTAAGCATCCACTAACTTGAAAGGTTTAGCAAGTTGTAGAAATCTTATTAATGGCCTTATGTGATCTGTTTTGTCACACTTATACCTTCTCCAGTGATGTTCGCAAGTAGTAGGGGATGCTTGTCCATCGTCATAGTTGGTGTAGAGAACTAGTGAAAAGGATAAAACTCAAAGTGTAACATGGGATGCATTGGCATTTCTTTTTTTAACTAAGATGCACTTAAAGGGTAAGTGCTAGTTAACCAGATAAGGGGAAAATGTATGCATTAGTGTCACATCCACTTCTTGCTGTTAGATGGTCACTATGTATGTCCAAGTCAATAATTGTGTACTTGTGTAAAAATGACTTTAGGTATTGTGTACATTGTTATACTTATGCCTTTGCAAGTGATGAAAAGTAGTATAGGATGTTTGCTTGTCATCATAGGTGGTGGTGGATTGGGAAAAAAGATGAGACCCATGGTGCAATATGTGATGCACTAACATTCCTTTTTCTTGATGGGATGTACTTTCGGGTTTATGTGTTAGTGAACTAGGAGAAAGAAATGATGTTTGTTGTAAGGTTGCAACTACTTCCTTTTGCTAGCCAGTCATGTACATGTGAGGTTGCTAAGTTTTTCACATTACATATGTGTGTTGGATTCCTAAGCTAGTCACTCTGTTTACCTATGATGTGGGTATGAGCTAGTCACCCTATGTATATGTGATGTATGCTTGAGCTAAAACCCTAGGTGTACTTGTGAGGTTTATAAGAGCCAATTACCTATGTGTGTGCGACAAAAGCGAGAGCTAGCTACATTTTATGTAAAATGATGTATGCTTTAGCCAATCCTTGTATGAACATGGGATGTTGGAATGATATGGTCCCTATATGTTTTTGTGTGTCTTTGTACACTTATGATTGGCATGGAACCAACACTTGATTGAAATGTGTTTGTTATCAGTTTATTGTAATTGGATTAAATTGAAATCAAAGGATTAATGAATAGTTGTGATTTATAAGCAAGATTAGAGATCTTATACAAGAGGAGAGGATGAATATTCTCTATCTTTTTTGTATGAATTGGAGAGCCTCTAATTCCCAAAAGAGATATGTAAATAGGGTTATTACAAATGAACCCTCAAGGATTAGGTTTGGGTCCAGAGATGATCTGAACATTGGGAGCTTATCACATTCTAGTGAGTGTATGAGTGATGGCATAGCATTTTTTCTATGAATGTGGTTGGAAAGGTTATGAAGTTGGCACTTCTAAATTAGATGGAAGATGCTTAGTCAATTAAGTTAGTACTTGTGAATTGAAAAAAATGAGTGATTGAGGGGTGTTTATTACAATTTGATGATCTTGAAGTCGCAAGGCATTGTGCATGACCACCAACTTCGTTGTTCATCCAGAGATAAGCCTATTTCTCTTGATAGAGTGTATGAATTTATATGTGGACTGCTTTATTTTTGTAGGAGAGGAATTGACAATTTATGATAGGAGGCAAATGGCAAGCATCCTCAACTTTGGTGTATCCTTGCCATGCCATGTCCACTATCTGATAGGGTTAGTTTGAGTTAACATATCTCTATCTATTTTTGCCTTTGGTTTGTTGAATGTTGGATGCCATGAAGATTAGTAAAGGCAAGCCATTGAGAGTGAAATATAGACGACTCCTTTAAATACATCTTTCAAAGGGCCTTTATTAACCCCCTTTTCACCTCTTCATCATCACAAGGAGGCAACCTTCTAGCCTTTGGTGCATGCCATTGGGATTTAGGGTAAAGGCTGCCATATGAAGCAAGGTGTTCATAGTGTTCCACCACCAGATCACAATGGGCTTAATATGCTACTCATATAATCCCAAACTAGGACCCCTATTACAAATTGCTTACTTCATTTGTCCAATCATGTTGTCAAATGTCTCATAAATCTCTCAAAGACTGGGAGAGTTTGTATCAGTATAGCTAATGACATCTATGATAGGTGAGATTTAGGAGCAAACTTATTTGCAAACACAAATCTCAAAATGGAATAAGACTTGAAGTCAAATGACAAGCTAGAAACTTAGAAACAATAAAATCAACAATTTATTACCTCACAATGGACCACTAATTATCATCTAAGATCTTTTGTTTGATAGCTTTTCCTTTAGCTGTGTGTGTAGTAGGCCATCTACTGGACTCTAAAGTAACTATCATCAACTATAGAGGCTCTTGCACCTCAAGCATCCTCTCTAACAAAATGGAATAGTTGGCATACCTATTTTGCATAGGTTTGAGGAATTCTTTCATCAAAAAAGTCTTGAAAAAATCAAGCGAGATGTGGCAATTGCAAATGAACATTTGAATATCTATCTTTCTCGTGTCTTTTAATGTGTTGTTCAACGTAGGAACACAACATGGGGTCCAAAATATGTGTTTGTAAGAACCCTCCACCATAATACCAACTAATTTGCACATATGTATTGAATCAATGATGACCAATACAACATTTGAGGCCCAAACCTCCTCAATGGCCTCTCTTAAAATATGAAATTGGAAGTATACATCCTGACACTTCTCTAAACAATCAATATTTCTAAGAAAATTAGAACCAATTGCACATGTCACTATTATGTTGATGAGTGGCTGATTTCTAATATTGGTCCAATCCAAGTTTTCGTAATGTCCTTAACCAAATTCATCTTAGAATATTCTTTGTCAAGGAGGGTTTACGTAGTTTATGTTCTCTAGGGGGGGATGAATCAACGTTCAATAGAAGCTACATCTTTGAACATTTGTTTGAAGGAGAATCGACCACATAAAATGGGATAACATGGGCATAGAAAATTCAGCAATGAAAGACTCTGCCACATCCCATGCTTGCATATTCAACATACTTGCAACTGTTCCCGACTTCTCACTATTACTAGTTTTTCTCTTTCCTCTTGTGGAAATACCACTACTACCACTAGCAACCATGGATGCTAAAGGCATAAATAATTGTGCAAACTTTACTTGCATTGGCACACCCTTAGACCTTGCTTTTGCCTCCATATGCAATCTATTAAACTCTACTTTCTCATCCTCCTTTATATTTGGACATATCTTAACCCTATGTCTTGTAAAATTCCCAAGAGATGAGAATATACCATGCCGCAGCTCTCTCTAAAATATTTCTTGTAAATGTGACACAACCATACTCTATTACCCCTTGAATTTTTCTTTTTGTCTTTGTCTAGGGCTGTCACAAATTGGGGAAGAGGTTTTTAGGAATTAAAAGAGCACTTTGCATAAGTTTTTAAGATGGTGGAAGGGCACTCAAATGGGTTTTGTGGTTGCTCTCTTTCACACGACACTCCCACACCCTATGAACCCCCCAGTTTAAGCTAAAATTCTAAAATGTCTTTCTTCTATTTCACGTTCATTGCTTTCATTGCTGCTGTTGATGTTTTGTGAAAAAATAATGTAAGTGCATATTGAAAATAGAAAAAAAAGGGAATAAAATCAAACATTTCTTATTTAAAACTTTGAAAAAAATTAAAAAATTAAAAATAGAAATGAAAGAATCATTTACCCTCTTCTACTTATTTTGTTATCTTATTGCTCACTAATGTTGCTTTAGTTTTTATTTCTCCAACTACCTTCAAACCTTGCTCAAATTGATTTTTTTTTTTGGCATATAGAAATGAATGAGAATGCAAAGGGAGGCTTCTTTTACTCATTTAGGGTTAAATGTGGTGTGGGGGCCTATTAAAAAATATCAAAATATTTTTTAGTTGATTTTGGACTTCTAAAAAATTGAAGCGTTTTGTTGTGGGGATGGCCGACCATCCTCAAGATGGTTGGGGGATGTCATTGGCATCCTTGTTTGTCTTGGGGACGTTCGACCATCCTTGTGAAGTCCTCGCCTTTCTAGGAAGCCAAAATATTGACCTCAGGAAACATAACTTTTTATAGAAGAGATAGAGTATTAGTATAGCTCTAGATGAGGAATACATGGAATAAAATAAAATGTATGCAAAATTAATACCAAATATAATAGAAAATAACTATTATCAATAATAGGATTTAATAGAATGTGTATTAGCAAGATACGATTCATTGATAATAGCACGAAATAACTAAAATAAAGAAAAGTAATATGCAAAATAATATCCAATGTCCACAAACAGGTATAAAAATAACAGAAATTCAAGAAGGAAACATTAATATGCAAAAAAAGGGTTTGCTAGTTACTCAATAGAATATAGATCAATAATACTCGATAGAATAGGAATTGACTAGTACAAATAAAAGCAATTGAAGAATGTGAATAGGGTGGACAAGAGTTAGTATTAAGCAAATAATAGCTTATTGATTCGAATAAATGAGCAAGCAAATATAAATTGGTTATGAGAAATTAGCTATAAAAGACTTACTGGTTTGAATTGGAAAGCATGCAAATTAATACTAGTAATGACAAAAAATAACTATTATAGCTATTAATGTTTAAATAAGAGAAATGAAATTAGTGTATCTCTAGATAATGGGCATGTGGAATAGAATGAAATGCATATAAAATCAATACCAGTTATAACAAAAATTAACCATTATCGATAATATGATTTAATAGAGAGCATATTAATAAGAAAAGGCTTATTGATCAAAGCATTAAAGGACTTCAACAAAGAATGAAAATATTCAAAATAATATCTATAGAATGGGTATAAAAATAACTATAAAAACTCAAGAAGGAATTAAGCATACGCATGAAAGGAATGTTAGTAGGCCAATCAAAAAATGATTGATTATACTAACTAAAATAGGAATAACCAATATGTTATAAGCAAATTAAGAAAGTGAATATGTTGGATAAGAGTTTGCATTAAGCAAGAAAAGAAATAATTGTTTATTAGAAAGGAATAGCAAGCATATTAATATTAAAAGAGGATATGAGAATAGGACATAGACAGAGAGAATTAATATATGCAATGCTATTACCAACAAGAAAAACCATTATTTACAAGATACTTGGTGAATGCAATCTAATGAGCTTACATAATAAACTAAAGGATAGAAAGAATTGAGAAAGTTAGTCTTACTAATATGAATTCAAATGCAAGCATAATAATTATAAAATTAAAGATAATAGATATAGAAAAAAGAGAAATTACGTATTGAAGAGAGTCATCATTTTTCAATATATTATATATATATATATATATATATTAATAATTGAGGTCGACAAGATAGGATATAGGAATAAAAGTAAACTACAAAGACTAGGAAAGATGATAGAAGATGAAGAAAATTACTCTAGAGCAAATTACAAGGAAAAAAGAAGCAAGACAATCAAATTCTTAAGAAGATAGAAGATTTGGCTGAAAGACGGAAAATGCATTGAGACAAACAACCACAAAAAACATGAGGGTATAAAAGGTCTAGAAAGGCATGGCCACGATAGAGAAAGAAGAACAAAACATAAAGTTCAAGTGGAAGAGGCCAAGGAAAGGGACTAGGGGGGAAGTGAGAGGGCAAAGCCTAGGAGAAACATATGCAAAGAGGTTGGAAGGGAAAAGAGGTAGGACATAGTACAAAAGGAACACATGAAATATGAGAGGGGAAAAGAAGGGGGCATTAAGGCAGAGTAGAGGGGTGGTTTTTTTCTAGGAATGAAGCATTGGTTGCGAAGAGAAATTCAAACTCAAAAATTCATTGTGATTGAGGTTAGTAGGGTGTTTGTTAATTTCTACTACTTATTTGAGTTTCCTTTTGAAATAGTTGTCTTCTTTGAGTAGGACTTGGAGGAAGTGTTGAGCTTTGTTTGCAAAGGAGTCCAAATGCGAGTTTGGTATGATCAAACTCTTGTACCTTGGTCATGTGATCAACTCAAAAGGGGTTAGTGTGGACCAAGAGAAGATTAAGGACATTTTGGATTGGCCACCACCAAAAAATTTTACTCAGTTGAAGGGTTTTTTGGTCTTTGTGGCTTCTACAAAAGGTTTGGGAAGGGCTTTTCTTAGTTGGCTGCTCTTCTCACCGATCTCACAAAGAAAGGGGCATTTGTATGGTCTAGTGCAGCACAAAAATCTTTGATCATTTCAAGCAGATCATGAGTACATGCCCTGTTTTGGCCATACCTGATTTCTCCAAGCCCTTTGAGCTCTAGTGTGATGCTTCAGGAGAAGGGATAGGTGCTGTCCTAATGCAAAATAAGCACCCAATTGCATTTGAAAACAAAAAGTTGAGGGGTGTTGAAAAGAGTTACTCAATTTATGATAAGGAAATGCTTGCTATAATGCACACTTTGGCAAAGTTTAGGCAATATTTGGTTGGTGGCAAGTTCATTGTAAAAACGATCATAATAGCCTCAAGCACTTCCTTTTAATGTCCCCAATTTTGAGTCAGCATATAATTAAATAATTAATTTAAAGTTGTCAGGGAGATTATAATATAAAGGCAATTTGAATTAATTATTTAATGGTGTTAAAGTGACTTAAGTTATTAAAAGTGAAATGAATTAATTAAGTTAACTTTTTAAAAGTGAATTCTTAAAAGAATTAAAAAGTGGCAAAAGGAAGAAAATGAGAATTCAAGAAGCTTGGGCGTTACAGTTTGGAAAAGAATAAAATATTTCAAGTGCATTGTTTTAGTGGACTTGGTTTTCTTGGAGAACCTGATTTTGGAGCTTGAGGACGGAAACCCTCAAGTCTAGAGAATTGGTCAGAAACCCAATTCATTTGCTGGTGCAATCATTCAGATTTCACAGTTGATTTTAGTGATTGAAATTTGTGAAATTGTGTAAAGTCTCTTTGGTATCAGAGACAAATTTCTGAGTATTGGCTAATCTGAATAAAATAAAGAGTTATCAGGTATTTGAATACTACAGGCGAAAGGCAAATAACGGGTTGATGTGAAATGAATAGCTATTGTGCCTGTATTAACCTAGTTGTTTACTAGTTTTTTCTATTGAGAACATCACAGCTTGGTGTTTCCTTGTAAAAGGGAGTTGAATGGAGTTTAAGCTATACACTAGCGCTATATCCTTAACATGCAGCGTATCTTCTTAGAGTCGTTTGGTATTCTGGATTGATATTGCAAGTTTGGAAATGAATCAAAGGAGCCGTTCACTAAGAAACCCGTCACTAGGCAGAAGTTATGAGCACAAGTTTATTAATGCATAACATTAATATTGCCATGGGCTTGGATCATACTCGAAGCCTGGAAAGGGACTTAAATAGGTGGAGAATTAATTGCATATTTGAGAAGGACTGAACTTCTATTTGGTGTGGGTTAAGCAAGTGAAGCCGCAAGAGGAATATTAAAAGGCGTACTGTACTTGGAGTTTCAAGAAGACACATTGATATTTTAATGAAAGTTGATAACCAAATGAGCCTCTAGAGTATTATGGATGTTTCCTTGGAGGGCCCATTTCATCTATAGTTTGTGAATGCCCCAGATTCGTGGAGAATTAGATTTTTTGTATGTAGCCGCCTCTTAATTTTAATATCACCAAATTATGTTTGTTGTACCCAAAATATTTTTTTTGGCATTCTGCTTAAATTGAGTTAAATCATGTAAAAATGTCATCAAAAGTCTGTTTTAAGTCAAACCAAACATAAGGTCTTTGTGGGTTTCTGTCAAGGAAAATATGTGTAAAATTTTGAAAATTTGAAAATTAGGGTTTTGTGCCCCTATTTTTAAGGAAACCCTTGAAAATAGGACCTTCCCGGAAATGATTGAAAATGATTTTGATAGAATGAATTGACTTCATGATCACATTGGTCAAGTCAAAATCACCAAAAAGTTAGTTTTACTCTGGTGGGTCTATTTTCATTTTTCAGGAACAAAGTTAGGAGCTCCGCAGCCATTAATGGCAGATTGGCCAGTACTAGGTGTTGAGAGCTAAGCTTCAAAAGCTTCAACGAAGAATCCATGGCGGAAAAGGCTCGAAAAGATGCTTTGCGATGAAGGGGATTTTCAAAAGTGAAAAATGCTGAAAATTGGCTGTTTGGAAAATGAACGCCTCGCCACCAAGGAGGCTGTGTAGTTGAATGCCTTAGTCATTTTTCCAACACTTGTACACACAACATGCTGGAGGTAATTGCAAGGATGCACGCGTCTACATCGTTAACAACAATGCTCAAGATAGTCACGATGCACGACGAACATGAAGCATGAAGAGATGAATTTTTTCAAAGCAAATGATGAACTTACACCTAAAAGGTGCCCCTGCTAACCAGGGGCGCCCTTGAATTAGATGCTCAAAATCTCAGTTTTTGAACAAGCCTGTCTTCAGGTAATCTTTCCAACATCAGCTTAGCTCTCAGTGAATCTGTTTGCCAGCCTGCGAGACGTATCAAACGACAACAATTGATGATTGTTAGAGCATGCCAAATGAAGGCTAAATTAAAGCACATCAAAGCAAAAGCGCCCCTGCAGGCCAGGGGCGCCCTTCATTTTGAGACACCTAATGAGGTTTTCAACAACTACTTTCTACAAGGCATTTGTTCAGCTACCTCTCAGCTTCACGATCGATCCAGCTACGCATCCACAGGACATGTCAAACAATCAAATGTTGAGATCAAGCAGAAAATGCCAAAGGTGAAGATTGAAAGAACATGCCAAGAAATTGGCTAAGTGTTGGTCAAAAGAGCCCCTCTTGAAGAAAGGCACCCAGTCTTTTGAGGATGCAGATGTAGTCTTTTTGCTCAATGACCTCCAGGACAACCTTCTCCACTTTGATTGATCCCGACAACGAAACTATCAGTGAAGGCATCTGACAACTAAGTCATCTAATGACGGAGATCAAAGTAGGTAGTTTATAGCATGGACATAATCAGTCAAAAGGCCAAAGGCGCCCTTGCTGGCCAGGAGCGCCCTTGGATTGGAAGGGCCTAAACTTACCTTCAACAACTGAAAAATTAGTCGTCCTTTCCAGGACTGAGCTGGTTACCCAACGCACAATCACGCAAAGTCATCTGACTCATCAATCAATGACCACGTCAGATTAGAGCACGGAGGGTAAAAATGATGAAATTAAAGAACAATCAAGAAATTGACTAAGTGCTGGTCAAAAGAGCCCCTACTGAAGAAAGGCGCCCCTGATTTGAAGGCATCAGATCCAGTCTTTGAGCTTTGCAGCTCCCAGGCACACTTGATCAGGTTTGTCCTATCTCAGCAGTGAATCAATCAGCATCAGCTCAAGATCAACTAAATGACCGGGAGCAAGGATCAAATGGAGGCACTTCAGCCTGAAAAAATGATGAAAAAAGTGTTCAAACTCAAAAAGGACGCCTAAAAAGTCAAAAGTGATTTGTTGAATTGAGTTAAGAGAATTTGGAGGCAAAAAGAGGCCAAACACTCCACGATCAATGGAAATCAGCTTTTAGAACTCCAAATCAAGCTCAATATGAGTTGGACGCCCAATTGATGCTTGCAATTACAAATTGACATATCAAGCCATCTAGGCATCCATTCTTCATTATTTCTTTGGAGGTTGAGGAGCTCAAGAACATATATTTTTCTTCTCCAACATTTTTGAAGATTTGATAGAGGGGTTTTCACCGTTCTTCATATTTTTGAAGATTTGTTCCACAGAGGGACCACTTATCAAAGGTTGCATCGAAAGGCATAATTCTTCCAGATTGACAGCTGATAACTTCCAATCTTCTTCTTGTCTTTTTCCTCTTTCCTTGTCTTAGATCTTCTTGCATGTCCAAGAAAACATCAGATAATCACAGATCTGACCAATTGGGTATGATTAGCACAGCTTTTTCAACAAAACCCACATGTTGGATTTTTCCAAAAAAAGTAGCCCTGCTGCCCCTATTTTTTAGGGTTTCCAGAAAAAGTTATAATTTTGAAAAACAGACAAACTGGGTTTGTTTAGCTCTGAAGCACGAACAAAACCCATGTGTTGGATTTTTCCGAGAAAAATCATTTTCTGGTGCCTCGTTGCCTCTGCCACCGAAGGGCTCTTGCATGCCAAAGAAAAATTCATTTTTTCGAATTTCTGACGATCTGGGTTTGTTTAGAGATTCATTCTCAACAAAACCCACGTCTCAGAATTTTTAATAAAAAGTTGCCCCGACATGGCTATTTTTAGCAGTTCCAGAAAAAGTTGTCCGAACAGCATCGTGTGCACAGTCAATCTTCATAGTTTTCAGAATGCAGTTCTCCCAAGATGAATACAAGGCCAAAATGGTCTTACTCCATGATCTTCTAAAAACGATTGGCACCAATTTGCGTCGGGCACACCCAAAGGTCAATTTGGACAGATTGACAAGCATAGACACAAGTCCACAGGTTCCATAATGGTTTCACCTCGTATATCTGATCGCCTTCTAAGGCCAGTTTAGAGGATTGTAACCATTGGAAGTTTACATATGCAACAAGTTCATGTGCATTTCTCATAGCTGGATTGTTCACAATCAAACTTCGCGGTTTCATCATCAAGCTTTGCGGTTTCATCATACAACACTTTTCCATTGAGAAAGAGCAAGGTAAATGTCAAAAATGTAAAGCTGCAAAAGAACACGGAAGGTAGTCATTCCCAATATAGAGCCGCCACCGGTTAATACTACACTGCCTTCCACATCAAAGTGGAAACATAGACGAAAAGAAAAGGAGTAACCCTCCTAAGGGAAACAAAATGAAGGAGATACATACATCAAGTAAGCTGACGATTGACAAGCATGTAACGATCTCCGGTAGAAGAAGTCAACAAATGGATAAAAGCACTATTGACCAATGATGATGAAGTGTCAAACACTCAAGAAGGATGCCCTACCCTCCAAAGTAGCAATAACTATGACTGAAGTCAACTTGATACCCCTTTCCCTTTCCAAGTTGACTCCAGATCTCCACAGATCATGCATCTCAGATCCCATTGATCAAGGATGTATAATTGACTCCCATGATTTGTGGATCTCAGATCTCCTTTAAAGGTGGATGTCTATTTCGGAGGCACATTTGTAATTTAAGTTCACTTTTAGTTAGGTGTGAGTCAACTGAGGTAGACTTCCAGTTTGACTTTTGTTTAGTTTCAGTTAACTGAAGTAGATTTCTAGTTAACTGCTTGCTCACCTACTTTTAGACAGGAATAAATCTTGTTGATTGGCAAGAACTAATTGTTAACTGAAGGAGATTTTAGGGTTGCCTACTCTTTTGAGTTTCTATAAATAAAAGCCTTGGGCTCGTTATTTGTTTAACCTTTATTTACTACGCAAAATTGTTGCGCCATTGTTGCCAAAGTTTGCTTGTTTGTATATGTTAACTCTTGGATGAGAGTTTGTTGGTTGATCGTAATTGTGCATGATTTTGTGCCTTTGTTGTTCCAACCTTTGTAATTCTTTGGTAAAGCTTGAAGAAGAAAGTCAGATGGCGTATGCATATCTGATCTAAGTTTTGAGTTGATCCAACGTCTTTGTTCTTAATAGTTTATTGTTTCAATCTCCTCCTTGGACATGGGTTCCTCCTCCTTGGATATTTTGTCATCAATTGCTATCGTTTGATGTTGTTTAATGAATTGTCTTTCAGCCTACACTTTGGATAGGTATCGTCACCTCCTCGGGAATCCTGTTAGCCAAATCATCGTACCTTGTTGTTTCCAGTAAGCTGTTTCCAAGCCTATATCTCGGACAGGAGTTCCTCCTCCTTGGCAAGTCTCTAATCCGGCCTACTGTAAAGAGTGTTCACTTGCATAAAACCTTATCCCAAGCATATATTCGAGAGTTCAGAGCCTTGGCCATATTCTACGAAGACAGAGGATTCAAGTGATGCCACCCATCCATTTCGCTCCTATGCCCTCATGCTCTATTTATCTTGAGGAGCTAGGATAGTTTAGAAGCTAGTTTAGTCGTAGTTAAGATCTGCAGAAACTAGAGAAAAGCTTAGCTACGGCGCATTGTGTTTATGCACCCTTGTGTCCTGCCGCTGAGTAAAAAAGATAGGAACTTTAGTACCCCTTTTTTACGTAGAACATCAGCAAAGAGAGATCTTCCTCTCTATAATTTGAAGAGCAGTACTATAACACTTGCAATAGCTGTCCGTTTCCAATAAGCACTCCAGAGGTGCTAATTGAAACGCCAACAATGTTTAAGATTCATTCTTGGTGCCGCTTATGATTTTAAAATGGATGGAATAAATCGAGTATCGGGAGCAGCTTGTAGGAGATTTGTGGGATATCGCTTCTGAGTAATGAATGAACATTTTATTTATAAGGATGTCGTTTCTCCTTATTTGCTGTAAGTGAATTGAGAGTCGTAATCCTATCGGGAGCTGTTTGGTTGCTAACAAATACTATTCTTTGGAGAGCTCAAACTTATCCGAGAATGCTAGAGAATATTGATTGGTGATAGAAGACGTTACTTTAAATAAAGGGAAAGAATGATTGGTAGCTTCTTAAAAACATCGCTAATATTATTGGGAAGCCAAATAGTGTAAGTCGGTTTGTGTGAGGAGTCGGGGTACAAACATCTTCACTATAGCTTTCAGAATGAATGTATTAGTTCGTTGCTGATGGAGCTGCTTCATTTGAGCTTGCTAAACATCTAGCCATGAAGGTTCTATCTCCTCTGTGAATCCTTTGCAGGAATTTCGCAACATCAACATGGACCAAGTTTGTATTTCCAATCTCATTATATAGTGAGAACATATTTGAAGGGCAATGGTACCTCTTGAATTTGTATTTCATCTTGGCAAGATCTCCTTGCATTACACTGCACAAACCTACATAAGCCAAGTATCAAAGAACATCAAAGAGATATAATTGTGCTTATGGTTAGTCATCCAAAATTAACACAGCCAAAAATTAACTATTAGTTCTCTATCGGGCTTCGGAGATCAACCATATTCTATGTCAAGTATTGGGGAACAATCAGGTCCGATACCTATAATAAAGCTTATTTTGTCAGGCCTCAGGGATTGGAAGGACTCATTGACATATACCTGAGAGAAAACAAACTCACTATGACTTGATGCCCCAATCTCTCGCGAGGTGAATAATGTTTACATCAGAGATTGGACATTAGGTATACCAAATGCCTCATACGTATAAGGCAACTAACATTAGAATCTCCAATGACCTGATCTTGCCTTTAAACGACTTGATCCTGCCTATTGATCATAGTGTAAAGCATTGGGCATTGGACGTTGAGCATGCCGCATAACTCATACCTAAAAGGATAAGCCAAAATAGGGAACTTTGATGACTTGATCCCGCCTATGAGTTATAATGTAAAACATTAGGGATCGGATGTTGGGTGCACCGTGTACCTTTGACCAAAAGGTCCAACCATCGAGGAAAATCTTTTGAGCCCAAAAGGATATGTAATATGACTTAGGGACTATTGGGGATTGGGGATACACTCAATCACATGCCAATAAGGGAGGCCATACGAGGGAAGGCCAATCAACAACCTTCGAAAGGCTTAGATCATATGATGCGTCAAAGATCAGGGATTGGAGAAACCCTTGACCACATACCAAAACTGGCATGGGGGCATTAAATGGTTCGACATCTCGATGAAGCGCAATGACGATGTCACAAGCAACCTCGAAGGGCACACCGGAACTCAAAACGAATTTGACCAAGGAAAACAAAAAAAAAACAAAGAAGAAACAAAGGTAAACAAAATGAAAAGACAAAAAGCAAAACATGGTCGAATGTAAGACTAAAATGCACAAATGGCAAGAGACCCAACAAAAGCAACCACAAGATGTAACAACCCACTCTACTTTTTTTTCGAAAATCTTGCAATGTTGAAATTCCTATGCTTTCAACACTTTCTGATCACCAAGATCTCGGAGTGAGCAAGGTGAGAGCATATGGTGCTTCTAACCAAAGTTGGAAAACTCGGACTCGGCGTGGACTCGGCAGCCCAAAATAGGACTCGGACTTGGGACTTGGCCAAAAAAAACCCGTAGTTTTACAAAAAAAATAAAAAATTAATGCATTTAGAGAACATAAGAGCCTAGTTTGATTATCAATTTGTCATAATTCAAAGATTGAACATGTCATATGATCATCAAACACTCAATAATTGGAATTTCATCATTCATGCTCATAGTTTCAAACTTTCAAATGTATAACAGCATCATGAGTTTATAAATGTTTACATATAATCATATGTCAAAATGAGAAAAACACTAACAACCAAATAAAATCTATATCTTCCTCTTTTCCCTCCTACTGCAACTCAATTTTGCAGGCCTTACTTCGAGTTGCAGACCTGTTTTGGGCAAAATGGAGGAGTAAAATGAAGAAAAAAACAAAAAAAGAGGTTTTAAAACCTCAATCTTCACCTACAGCCACCGACATGAGTCCAGGCGTGGGACTCTGGAGTCCGAGTCCAGGACTCGCACGAGTCCCTCAGACGGACTTAGGAGTCCGAGCCTGGGACTCTCCCACTTAAATTATTTATCTAATTACTTTTATCTACACATCCTAAGGTCTTAGGAAAGTTGGAGCCTCTAGGGATGTTGAAAATCTCCAAGAACTATGGAATGCTCCCAAAATATTGAAACTACATCTAGAAAGAACCATTGGACTCCTCTTGGTCTTCTAAACTCACTGTAATTGTCAGAATTTATTTCTAAATAAGTTGACGTACTCCAAGAATCTTGGAACTTTTAAAAAATGGTGGAATGTACTAAAAATGGACATTACACGAGAAAATCATGGCAAGGAAAAAATCAGACAAAAAAATATTAAAATGCAAGCGAAGGTCAAAACCCTAACTAGAAATGATGCACGAGAGGACACAAAGACACAAATAGTGAGCAAATTCCATTGCGATGATGCAAAAACACCAACCCACGAACACACCAGATGGCACACAAACAACAAGAACTCCAAACACAATTGCAATCTCTAGAATAGGACAATAGCTTCACAACTTGGAGGGGATCATAAGGATGCACGGGAGCAAAGAACACACAAGGAAAATGACACAAAAAAAAAAAGCAAACAAGAATAAGATCCCAAAAAAACTTGCATGCCAAAATCGCCATTAATGCTTGTCAAAGCAATGAATGTAGTGGTGGTGGTAGGTGGAGGATAGGTCATATCATGTGTCGGAGGTTGGAGGTTTTCCTATCAGCATGTTGGCATGGTAAACTCTGAAAATCTAATAGGGTAACTCATCAATTGAATTCAATCATCAAGGATTGGGGTGTCGGAGGATTCTTTACAATCATGCAAGGATGACTAACTCCAAAATCTTAATGAGTCATTGGGCATGCAAGGAAAGAAAAGACGGCAAGCATTGGAGATTAGGGATGGTTCTACTGTCATTCTAGGATGACAAGCCCTAAAGGTTTGACAAACTAAAAGGACAAAAGGGAAAACAAGAAAAAACAAACCAAGCAAAAGGAAAGACAAAAACCAAAAGAAAGAAAGGGGTCCCCATATGTAAAGCCAAAATGGGGCATGGGTGCAAGGCACAATAGTTACTAGAAAGAGGACATTTACCCTTTTTCTTTGCTAAGTGCATTTTATTTTGTATGCATATAAGATGTTGATATAAAGTGGTAATAAGTGGAGATTCACCACTGAAGTTAGTTCTTAATTGGTCTCACCCAAAGGTCTTAGCCAAAGTTATCTTCTTTGATAGCCCTCGGATTGTATGTGTGTGAATCTATCTTCAAATCTAATCTTTGCTTTCTTATGACTATTTCTGTTGTCATATGGTTTCTGTTTATATTGCTAGGCTGCATGTATATAAGCTAGATTCTATCATTTTTCTGTTAAAATAACAATTTGGATTTGTGCATTACATTGGTGAACTATTACAGCTTGGGCATAGATTCAGTTTATGTCTGTCAATCTGAGCAGCAATTTCGAATTGCAGGCTAGTTGTTCCTTACCAGCAAGCAATAAGTAGTGCACATGTCAAAAGAATGTCAGAAGCTTGAAGGTGTAATGAGTTACCCTGTTCTGGGAACAATTTTTTTTTCGATTTTCGCAATACTACTGTGCAGGCATTTCGTCAAACAGTTTCAACTGTATGCTGATCCAGATAAAAGCCTAATTGCTACTGTCAAGAGAGTGATTGACTTTGCAAGAAGCAAATGACTCACAATTTTTTCATGAGTATTCCCAATATATTTTGCAAATAGAGTGATAACAAAAGTTGTTACATATACAGTTCTTCTGATATCTCCATTAAACTCAATTGCACATGAATAACATAAGGTCCAAGCACGCTTAATTTCCTGAACCATAAACTTCCTTTACAAACACTGATACTAGAAGTAAATGAACTCTTATTTTCTGACCTGGAAAATTGAGACAAACTTCAATACAAAGTCTCCAATGTATCAATAAACAACTACAAGAAATGCGATGCCATATGTGCAAGTTTGACCCCTTCCACCTGAGAATCTTTTTTTCCCCCAGCTACCCAGTATGAAAATACCAAGCAGCATACAGCTTCTTTATAAGCCTGAAATTTAATTCGAATAGAACTTCAACGCTGATAGATACTGCAGCTCCAACTCTACCCCAAACTCCCTTTATTTTACAATGAATTCCAAATGCTGATAACCTTTCTTGTTTACCTGACACCTTAACCAACATACTATAACATTGCATGAAATAATAACGAATTCTCCTTTGCCACGTCCTTCCGAGCTCCCTGCAAAGTCTTTAAACAATTACCACGCCTTCATATTCGGTGAGATTAATATTTTTTTTTCAAAGCTTTGACTCACCTCCTCATAATATTAAACAACATCTTATCACTGTCGAATTCTTTGAAAGCCAGAATTAAGTTTCCCTAACTCCTTATGAAGCGGCATTTCTCCTTAAAAAATTCCATGCTGGCTTCCTTGGATTCCCTTTGCTCTCCACACCATTCCATGTGAGTCCCACAAGCCTCTATATTATGAATGATTTATTGTTTAATTCATATACCTGAATCATCTGACAAAGCCAGTCACGGCTGCCGCCAAGAAGTATAATTTCTTCATCTCCTCCTTTGGTGAAGGTTCGGAATTTAATGAGTATCTTTTCTTTGATGTTTACTACCTCCTGGTCGCTTAATGTTAATATTCGTCGGCTTCTTATTATCAACGACTTTGAATAATAGGCTTAAAGACTTCCCATGACATTTACCAAGACAATCGTCTTTATTTTCCACGATTCTCTTAAGTATGGCTTTTAAATTATGAAATACGGTGCTCAAAGGAAATGAAACTCCCGTCTTGAATTCAACAACGGTTCAACTTCTAAAGTCCGATCTTTTTTTTCTTGCTCGCTCCATTTAATCTCCCGACTGTAGAATTTTGGCGCAATTAATATCCAAAGCTCCTGAATATGAATATGAGACAACTCCCACCAATTGACCACTAGGTGATGGCGCACTGGAATTTCTCCGCCAACATATGATTCATATGGCTTTATTAATTCATTATATGGCAGAGTCTAACTTTATTGATTCGACTCAACCAACAATTCTTCCATAATATGAATCGGCACCTCCCAAAAACTTCACTTGCCCCACAAAGAATTACATCAAACCATCCCGATTATACATTCAACTCCTTTAGAATCCTTCAAGCAATATGACATCCCTTCCTCATAAATCACGACTCTTCTATATTGCACGAATAGGAATTACATAGGAATTACAGTTCTTCAAACCCCTTGAATTAATATTCTCGGTAATAATAGCTACGAAAATGCCGACTCTTCAACAACGGCGTTATCTGTTATTACCTCCCCTTAACTTTGTATTTACCCTACGTTGGCACCTTGTCCTTAGAATTTAAATAATCAAACTTCCTGTAGACTCCCATATTATGCTGAACCCCTCGAATATTGAAAATTGGCTCTTCCATAAATCGGTTCTTCAATATTATTACTGGTTAAAGCCAAAAACAAAAAGTTGTCTTCCTGAAGACTTCTCAAACTTTCATAAGACTTCAACAGTTAATTGCAATTGCAAAATCTGAGTGATTTTGCTAGTACAAGAATTGGGTTTCCGTCCAATTCTGAGAACATGAGGGTTTTCATCCTCAAGTTACGAAAAAAGAGCCAAGCTCTCCAAAACAAAATCAACCATGCCTGCCTCTAGCAATGCTCCAACAATCTTTTTATTAACCTTTGACTTGACCCTTCATTTTCTGCTTGCGTGACTCCTCAAATTACTTTCCTCTTTTAATTTCCAATTGTGACTTAATTCTGATTTTGCATTTAATAAATCACTAAAATATAATATTATTTAATTAATAATATTTCCTTTTGAATTAACATTTGGAGGAAAATATTCAGTAATTAAATATTATATTTCTCCATGTAATAAAAAATGGGACATTACAATTCCTCCCGTCCTGAAGATTGCTTGCCCTCAAGCAATCTGCATCTGCAAGCCAAACTGAATACCAAGATCCCAAATCAATCTTCTGAAGTGTCCATTAGCTTGTTGCTGCGCTACTCTAATAAAAACCATCGGCTCGTCATGCACACTTTGCGCTCCACTCTCTAGCAACCCGCAAAGGAAAATATCGCCAACATTCATACTAAGATACCTGCGTGTGCTGAAATCAGCATCATGAAACATCTCCAACCAAGGCACCTCTATGAAATCCATATTTGAAACTTCACTATCTAACTCAATCCCAGGCAATGGGAAACTTAAGTTGCTCAACCCCATAGTATAACCCTCAACATATCTCCATACAATACCTTGGTAGTGATGCCAATTAGTCCCTATCCAGAAGCTTTCGTCAATATCATCTTGTATCTCATGCAAATCTTCATCCAATTCAAGATGTTCCACATTATTAATAGATCCAAATAGTGTATGAGGTTCATACCAAGACACTAGACTGTTGTTAACACTTGTAAAATTCACATATTCATCATCATTTTCAATAGTGTCTTCATAGGTTTCATGTACTCCTTCATCCAACATTGAAAGCTCCTCAATAACTGCTGATTCATGAAGTGTATCAAGCTGAAAACTGTCTTCATCACCTATTATATCTGCTATATCATGGCTGCAATCTGTACCTGTGTGTGAAGATTGGTCCTCAAAATTCAAGAATTCAAATTCTTGATGCGGTCTCCAATCTTTTTTCAACATCCCGAAACTCTCCAATATGTGGAATACTAGAATCATTACACCTTGTTTCACATCTATGAAGTTTCTCAATCCCTTCAACTAATTCCTTAGTCTTCATTATCCTTGCATCACTTTCTTGTTCATCGGAAGTGGCTGCAATAGAATTAGAATTTTCTGCTTTATATAGTGAAAAGTGAGCCATACTTAAGTGCAAACAAAGATCATCAGCCTCCTTTTCCTTGTCTTCAGCATACTTGAACGCACGATCCCTGTCCATCAGCAATTGCAAGTAATCTGATTTCATCATTTTTAATGCTTCTCTAATAGTGTACAAGAGTGACTCCACTTGAAACTCCTTTTTTCCTCTCCTCAATTTGAGCTTCCCAAATGAGTTGTTCAACGTTTTTGTGAGTATCATCTGCCCTTGACACTTGCACCACTATTTCATCTGTAACCACCAGTTGGTCCTTCAAATCTTGTAATGCAAGAGGTTTTTGATCAAGCTCATCAGTGTGACATGGGCTGCAATACAATAAATTTTCTGTTTTGCTTCCATTCGTAGGAACCATATCATCCTCAACATCATTGTATTCACTAGTTGATGCCTTGCAATCCTCATGTGAAAATGTTGGGACAGCGTTATGGTCAAACACATTATCCTCAAAGGAACAAGGCTTATCAAAAACAATCTCTACCTCACCAACATAAAGACTTTTGCATATCTCACTTGTAGAAGCAACATGTGGTTCTTTCTCCTCAATGTCCACGGCATTACCCTGCTGGAAGAAAACATTGTGAAAATCATTTACATCTTCATTTGCTGATTCAATGAACCTCGGATCAGCAGATCGCTCATTCTCAATGCTATCCTGAAGATCAATGTACCCCATTTCGCTCATGGAAATACTTGAAGAACTAACTCCATTCTCAATCTTTGTAACCTCAAAAACATTAGGAACATTTTCAGCCACTTGTATCTCTTTTACAGCCTCTTCTTCTTCAGACCTATTCACCTTTTCATCCATGCATTGGTGGTTAGGCTCCCAAATTTCTCTACATGTGAAACAACGATTTTGTCTCCCAAGCTCATTTCTGCTGATTTCTTTTTTTCTCGTATTGAAAGATTCTTTCCCTTTAGTCGTTGCTCTCTCCTCATATCCAAATTTATCAATAGCAGTTACATGCGTGACAAGGCGGTCATTCTAATTACAAAATCTACCACCCCTGTGTGGTCTATGCTTCCACCTAAGATCCCTGTAGTCATGAAAAGATATTTCACTTTGAAAATCAACACCTAATTCTTTCCAATCTTGTAAAAGTTGATCCTCAAATTCCTGTTGTGCAAGATCATTATCAATTTGAAGGTTATTCCTTGGAGAAAATTTAAGTGTTAGGGGTTTAGAGTTGACTGCCACAGCTCTAGAACTCTAATTTGAACCCCTGTAGTCTACAGAATAATTATCGTTTCCATAAATTCTTTCTTGCCCATTGTTCCCATCAACACATTGGGTCATTAAGGCACTCAACTGAGCTAAATTCTATTGTAATTCCCTATGACCTCTAGCAAAATCATTTAAAATCTCTCTTGTGTTTTGTTTCCTATAGTCTCTATGTTCTCTATCACCCATAATTGCTTCCACACTTCAACACCTGTAAACTGAGCAAGCAAGTAACTGGAAAATCACAAACTGATTAGAAGTTTTCTGCTATGAACATTTTGCGCTTGAACCCACCAGATGGCAAAATCTATGGCTTTGATACCAATGTAATGAGTTACCTTGTTCTGGGAACAATTTTTTTTTCGATTTTCCCAATACTACTGTGCAGGCATTTCGTCAAATAGTTTCAACTGTATGCTGATCTAGGTACAAGCCTAATTGCTACTGTCAAGAGAGTGATTGACTTTGCAAGAAACAAATGACTCACAATTTTTTCATAAGTATTCCCAATATATTTTGCAAATAGAGTGATAACAAAAGTTTTTACATATACAATTCTTCTGATATCTCCATTAAACTCAATTGCACATGAATAACATAAAGTCCAAGCATGCTTAATTTCATGAACCATAAACTTCCTTTACAAACACTGATACTAGAAGTAAATGAACTCTTATTTTCTGACCTAGAAAATTGAGACGAACTTCAATACAAAGTCTCCAATGTATCAATAAGCAACTACAAGAAATGCAATGCCATATGTGCAAACTTGATCCCTTCCACCTATAGAATCTCTTTTTCCCCAGCTACCCAGTATGAAAATACCAAGCAACGTATAGCTTCTTTATAAGCCTGAAATTCAATTCAAATAGAACTTCAACGCTGATAGATACTGCAGCTCCAACTCTACCCTAAACTCCCTTTATTTTACAATGAATTCCAAACGCTGATAACCTTTCTTGTTTACCCGACACCTTACCAACATACTATAACATTGCATGAAATAATAACGAATTCTCCTTTGCCACGTCCTTCCAAGCTCCCTGCAAAGTCTTTAAACAATTACCATGCCTTCATATTTGGTGAGATTAATATTTTTTTTTCAAAGCTTCGACTCATCTCCTCATAATATTAAACATCATCTTATCACTATCAAATTCTTTCAAAGCCGGAATTAAGTTTCCCTGACTCCTTATGAAGCGACATTTCTCCTTAAAAAATTCCATGTTGGCTTCCTTGGATTCCCTTTGCTCTCCACGTCATTCCATGTGAGTCCCACAAGCGCCTATATTATGAATGATTTATTGTTTAATTCATATACCCGAACCATCTCACAAAGCTAGTCACGATTGCCGCCAAGAAGTATAATTTCTTCATCTCCTTCTTTGGTAAAGGTCCAGAATTTAATGAGTATCTTTTCTTTGATGTTTACTACCTCCTGGTCGCTTAATGTTAATATTCGTCGGCTTCTTATTATCAACGACTCTCAATAATAAGCTTAAAGACTTCCCACGACATTTACCAAGACAATCGTCTTTATTTTCGACGATTCTCTTAAGTTTGGCTTTTAAATTATGAAATATGGTGCTCAAAGGAAATGAAACTCCCGTCTTGAATTCAGGAACGGTTCAACTTCTACAATTCGATCTTTTTTTTCTAGCTCACTCCATCCAATCTCTCGACTGTAGAATTTTGGCGCAATTAATATCCAAAGCTCCTGAATATGAATATGAGACGACTCCCACCAATTGACCACTGGGTGATGGCGCATTGGAATTTCTCCGCCAATATATGATTCATATGGCTTTATTAATCCATTAAATGGCAGCATCTAACTTTATTGATTCGACTCAACCGGCAATTCTTCCATAATATGAATCGGCGCCTCCCAAAAACTTCACTTGTTGCACAACGAATTACATCAAACCATCCCGATTATACATTCAACTCCTCTGGAATCCTTCAAGCAATATGATGTCCCTTCCTCATAAATCATGACTCTTCTATATTGCATGGATAGGAATTACAGTTCTTCGAACCTCTTGAATCAATGCTCCTTGTAATA
Organism: Sequoiadendron giganteum; assembly: GCA_007115665.2. Classification (NCBI taxonomy): domain Eukaryota; kingdom Viridiplantae; phylum Streptophyta; class Pinopsida; order Cupressales; family Cupressaceae; genus Sequoiadendron; species Sequoiadendron giganteum. The sequence goes on along the minus strand of CM021105.1, from coordinate 241,345,293 downwards.
ATAGCCACGAAAATGCCGACTCTTCAACAACGACGATATCTATTATTACCTCCCCTTAACTTTGTATTTACCCTGCGTTGGCATCTTGTCCTTAGAATTTAAATAATCAAACTTCTTGTAGACTCCCGTTATTATACTTAGCCCCTCAAATATTGAAAATTGGCTCTTCCATAAATCGGTTCTTCAATATTGTTACTGGTTAAAGCCAAAAACTGAAAGTTGTCTTCATGAAGACTTCTCAAACTTTCATAAGACTTCAACAGTTAATTCCAATTGCAAAATTCGAGTGATTTTGCTATTACAAGAATTGGGTTTCCATCGAATTCCGAGAACATGAGGGTTTTCATCCTCATGTTATGAAAAAGAGCCAAGCTCTCCAAAACAAAATCAACCATGCTTGCCTCCAGCAATGCTCCAACAATCTTTTTATTAACCTTTGCCTTGACCCTTCATATTCTGCTTGCGTGACTCCTCAAATTACTTTCCTCTTTTAATTTCCAATTGTGACTTAATTTTGATTTTGCATTTAATAAGTCACTAAAATATAATATTATTTAATTAATAATATTTCCTTTTGAATTAACATTTGGAGGAAAATATTAAGTAATTAAAATAATATTATATTTCTCCATGTAATAAAAGATGGGACATTACAGAAGGTCAATGGGCTTGTGCCAAAATATCACTAGGGTATTTGTTAGTTAAATCCCAATTTCTGAAGTTGATGTGGACAAACTTTCCACACAATTTTAAAAGGCTAAAGCTATCTAAGTAATGGAAGAGAGAACATTCATAGGTTTCAAGGCAGCTGCCAAGAAGGATCTGTAGTTGATTGTCTATGGTAATATACGAGATGAAGGAAGAGAACCTCACTTGGCATATCATTACCTTTAAGTCGGGCAAATCAATCCTTTGTTTCCAAGCCAACAAGATTTTGGAGTGTTGTACCCAAAATTAAATTTTTGCTTCAGTAAAGCATTTTGATTAAAATGGTCTAAATCTTGTAAAATTGTCGTCAAAAGTCAGTTTTAGGTCAAATGAAGCATGGGCTTTTTGTGGGTTTACTATCCAGAGGATATTGGCAAATTTTGAAAATTTTGAATATTAGGGTTTCAAGCCCTTGTTTTAGGGAAAACCCTAAAAAATAGGATCTTTCCAGAATTGATTGAAAATAATTTTGATTGGCTTATTTCACTTCAAGATCACACTAGTCAAGTCAAAATCAAGTAGACGTCAGGTTTGCTCTAGTGGGTCTATTTCACTTTTCCAAGGAAAAGTATGGACCTTTGAGGTCGTCAATGGCAGATGGCCATATACCAGGTGTCGAAATCTAAGCCTCAAATGCATCATAGAAGATTCTATGGCAAAAGATGCTTCACGACGGAGGGGATTTTCAAAAGGTGAAAAATGTAAAAAATATTATGTCTGGAAACAGTACGCCTTGCTACAAAGGAGACGACTTGCAATCAAATGCCCAAGTCAACTTTGCAGTGTTTGTGTACGTAGAATGATGAATGCAATCACAATAGTGAATGTACTTGCGTCAGCAACAACAATGCTTCAATGCAGTTAGAGTAGTCCAGCAACACGGTGATTGCGAAGCACGAGGAGGTGAAAATCATCAGTAAATGATCAAGTCTGGAGCCAAAAGCGCCCCTGCTGGCCAAGGGTGCCCTTGAATTTGAAAGGCCAAATGCAGTGGTTAACACTTGCAAAACCAGTCGTCTTCTTCAGAATCCTATTGGCTTTCCAACGAATCGTTAAGTGAGTTCACCGGATTCATCAAACACTGTCAAATGAAGGAAAAGGCAGAAGGTGATGAAAGCAAAAGTCATAAAAAACGGTAGTCAAATAAGGGAAAAAGCGCCCTTGTAGCCCAGGGACGCCCAAGAAACAAAGCTATCAGATGCCAGTCTTTGGATTGGCAACCTCCAGATGATCCCCTTTGATTCAGCCTAGCTTCACGATGGATCTTGCAGCCAGTTCATGAGATTATCAAACGGTAGCAGCTGTTGACCAAACAAGCACGTGAAACAAAGGGTGAATTGGAGTACATCAAGGAAAAAGCGCCCCTACTAGCCAAGGGCGCCCAAGGTTTCAAAGGCACAGATCAACTTTTCGGGGTTGTCACTTCCAGCAATTCCTCTCCAAAATTCTTCCAGCTTTGCGATGAACTTGCTAGCCAATCCAGGAGATCTATCTAACGCCCGAATTTGAAGATAAAATAAAGAATGGGGGAAATGAAAGGCAAAATTTGACTAACACTAATGGGCAAAAGCGCCCCTGCTGGCTAGGGGCGCTCAAACTTTTGAGGCACCAAATGCAACTTTTTGAGCGAATGACATCTAAGATGTTTGTCTCAGACTTGATCAGGCTTCGCAACGAGTTCGTCAGCGGATTAATCACAATTGCCAAATAGTCGGAATCAAGAATCAAACAGAAGGATTTCGTCAAAGTCAAATTGTAAGTTCAGAGCACAAAAGTGCCCCTACTGGCCAGGGGCACCTAGGGTTTTGAGCCCTCAAATGCGGTTGCTAGGGTTTGCTAAAATATAATTCCTGTTCGGAATTATTCAAGCTTTCCGTTGAATATCTTAGCTTGATCAAAAGAATTGTCAATAGCCGAAAACTGCAGATTGAACGAAGAATGGAGCACGAAGGACAAAATTAGAAAGTTGTAAAAATGTGTCTAGCAATAAAAGCGCCCTTGTTGGCCAGGGGCGCCCAAGATTTTAACATGCCAGATGCAGTTTTTAGGTTTTATGCCCTTTAGAAGATCATGTTTAGTTTTGATCTAGCTCCGCTATCAATCTATCAACCAACTCAAGAGATATGTCAAGTGCCGGGAAAGGCAGACTGAAGAGAGGTGAAAATCAAGTTTAAAATGGTGAAAATCTTTGAAAATTTTCTGTCTGATGAGCAAAAGCACCCTTGCTGGCCAAGGGCGCCCAGAGTTTTGATGATCCAGAAGTCAAAATTAGGGTTTGCAACCTCAAGAAGTTCCTTTTCAGTTTTGATCTTGCTCTTCAACGAGACTGTCAGTCAGTCTATTGGATCTGTCAGTCATTCAAAAACAATGATCAAACAGAGGCTTCGGTGATGTTTGCAAAGGCTAATAATAGAAAATTTCAAAAAGTTTATAAGTTTGGAGAAGTTGGCATCCAAAGTCAACTTTGACTTGAGGATATTTTTGAAGTGAAGTACATGCTTTGGCCGCCCTAAAATTTAGGGATTTGACAATTGAACTCAAACTGAGGAGCAGTCTTCAGTTAACAACTCCAAACTGAATTGTGAACTGCTCCATTCTTCTTGTTAACTACGTCCTTTCTCTTATGCATGATTTTTGATGCCTCTTGAAGGATTAGTCTTCATTTTGTTGACTAAATGAAGGTCCAATGAGGTCGCTTCATCTCTAAATTTAGGGATTAATTGCATGAGATGCCTCTATTCATGTAAAATCATTTAATTAAGCATTTGGGCGTCCATTTTCTTCATCACAGGTTGAAGATGAGCTCATATTTTTTCATGCAAACAGGATTTGGAGGTGCTACAAGAGGAATTTTTCAGATTTGTTCGAAGATTCATGATTAGATTGCACAAAAGAACACATTGGCAACATCAATTTTTCCAGAGCAATTTTCAAGAACAAATTCTCTCCTTCCTCAATTTTCAATGATCTTGGTCTTTACATTTTTGGCTTCTCTTGAAGATCAACAACTTTTTCTTCGAAGCTTCTACCCTAAATTTTAGGGTTTCTCTTCCTTTTGTCTTTTTCTAAAAACTGATCAACTGGGTTTTCTCTATACAAAATTGGCCAGAAAACTCATGTTCTAGAATTTTTAGCCACTTCGGGCTGAAAGTTGAAGGCTTTACGTGGTGGTAAAAAATATATCTTTTTCAAAATCTGGTCATCTGGGTTCGTTCAGCACATCGTTGGCAACAAAACCCATGTTCCAGAATTTTTTAGGAAAATTGCCCCGTTGCTTCCCTATTTTTGAAGTTTCCTTTGCATGGTGGTGAAAAAGTAATCTTTTTTTAAAAGTGGACAATTTGGGTTTGATCAACACACAAGTGCCTACAAAACCCATATGCTAGATTTTTTGGGAAAAAATAGCCTCTGTAGTCCGCAGCCTTTGCTCGAAGGGTTGTTGCATGCCAAAGGAAAAGTCACTTTTTCAAATTTTTGACGATCTAGGTCAGCTTAAAAATACATTCTCTACAAAACTCACATCTCAGAAATTTTCGAAAAAATTGCCCTTTGAGAAGCCATTTTTAGCCTCACCAAAAGCTGTTTTTAGCTTCACCGGAAAAAGTTGTCCGAACATATCCGTGTTTACAGTCAACAGTCTAGTTTTTCAGTATGCAATTCACTCAAACTGAATTCAAGACCAAATCGGTCTTGATTCACGATTTCATCAGAACGACTGACACCGATTTGCATCGAGCACACCCAAAAGTCAATTTGGACAAATTGACAGGCATAGATACTCAAAATTCCACACAGTTTCATACCTCGTATAGCTGATAGCCTTTCAGGGCTAGTTTAGAGGGTTGAATATCGTTGGAACTTTGGGTATGCAGCAAGTTCGTGTGCATTTCTCACAACTAGAGTTTTCACAGTCAAACTTCATGGTTTCATCATGCAACACTCTTTCATTGAGAAAAATCAAGAAAAGCGTCAGAACCATAAAGCTACAGAAGAAACAGAGGTCATCACCCCAGTTACAGAGCCACCAAAGTTACCAATCAGTGAACTACCAATTGAAGTGTGCAGATATTTCCAAGATTGCTCAAGTTGTTGACAAGCAGTAAATTGACAGTTGAGGCATGTAACGATCTCCGGATGATGAGGCAGTTAACAACTTCTTGGAGGAGTTGATTGCTCGTGATCATAGCCATTGACCTACTAAGTCAGGACATCCCACCTTTTCCAAATAGACATTAGACACATCAGTTAACTTGATGCCTCTTTCCAAGGTAACTCACAATCCCATCAATCGTGCATGTCTATTTTGGAGATGCCTATGTACATATGGAGTTCTAGTTTAGTTTAGAATCAGTTAAGTGAAGTAGTCTTTCCGGTTAAGTGTTAAGTTACCTGCATTTAGACATAGGAATAAATCTTGCATGTTTGCAAGAACTAAATGTTAATTCAAGGAGATTTTAGGGTTCCCTACTCCTTTGAGCTTCTATAAATAAGAGCAAACTTGCTCATTATTGTTCAACTTTTGCTTGTGGTAACAAATTGCTAAGCCACTTCCGCTTGCAATATTGCTATTTAGTATTGGTTCACATTGTGTAAGAACAAGATTATATGTTTGTTTCATCATGCAAATCCTTGTTCAGTTTATTGTTTAATGTCATGTTATAAAGCTTGTTTGAATTGTCTATTGTTTGTTTGTTTCATCATACAATCTCCTATCCCAGATGTGCTAGTGTAATCTTTGATTGAAGTTGAGATAATAAATCAGGAGAGCTGCGTGCCTTTGATCCAAAATTCTCGAAGTCTTTCATGTTTGTTGTTTCAATAATCTTTCTTTCGATCTACACCTTGGGAATTTAGAGATGGGGACTATCATTTAATTTTGTTTCTAGTAATCTATATTTCAGCCTACACCTCGGACATAGCACTTCGCCTCCTTGGGAATCCTAAGATTTGGCTTACCGTTTGAGTGTTTACTTGCATAGACTTTATTTCAGCGTAAATCTAAAAGAGTAATGAGCCTTCGGATGCATTCTAAGAGACAGTTTGTCTAACTGATCCAACCATTCCCAATTGCTCCTAGATCCTCTCGCTTTGAATTACTTGAGGAGATAGGATAGTTATAGCTTTAGCCTAGTTGCAGTTAAGATCTGCAGAAACCAGAGAAAAACTTTAGCTGCAACGTATTTGGTTTTATAACCTTGTGCCTCTACCAGCTGAGTAAAAAAGATAGGAACTTAGATTACTTTACTTTTTACGTATAACAGCAAAGAGGGAGCTTCCCCTCCTAATTCAAAGAGCAGTTTATCTGTGCATAGCTGTTTGTTTCCAATACGCACACTAGAGGTGCGAATTGAAACGCCAACATGGAGAAAAATGAAAAATGACTCAACTACTAATTACCTTAATTGGGAATGTCATTGGAAGGCTAATAACAGATGATAAGACCAGACTTGAGTACTTCCCTGGCACGTTATGGTGCTATGCTATAAATTGGTATGATTGATTCAAAGGTGCAAAAAGGAAAGACTTGGATGCTGTAAAAATTAGCATGCACATGCACAGATTTACAACAAACTTGCAAGTTAAGTGAGAGGTAAATCAATTAAAAACTATATTGAAATAAGCTTAACTTAGTTCAATTCTTGGAGAAATCCATAGGGGATGAGTTGAAACAACAATAATATGTGAATGGATTACAAGCTCATGTAACAAAAGTCTGCACTGTACCAAAATATGTACATACAGATACCAACAAGCAAATACTTGATGCTGAGTCACAAGTTCCATTTTTCTCAATTTGATCCAACTGTTCTTCCATAGCTTTTATCCAATGCTTGTCTTCACTCGCTTCTATAAAATTCTTCGGGTCCATTTTAGAGAGCAAGCACAAGTTTGCATGTTTAGATGAGCTGGCTACTCTCCTCCTTATTTAAATTTCCAATCTCTATCACTAATGATCAAATTTTCTAGATGATTCTTTTGAACAAATCTAGATGGAGTCTTGGGTGGTGCTTTTGATGGAGTTTTTGGATTTCTTTGTTCAACTTCTCCATTTTCAACTTCTTCCTCTACTTCTTCTTTGATACTATCTTCTTGATGGTCTACTTCTCGTACTATTTCCTTTTGATGCCTTTCTTCATCAACTCTCACATTTGCACTTTCAAAATTTTTGTGCAATCTTTTGTTATAGCACTTATAGGTTTTTCTTCTTGTAGAGTATCCAAGGAAGATACCCTCATCACATCTAGAATCAAATTTTCCCAAGTCTTCATCATCTTGCCTAATATAACATTTGCTCTTGAATACTTTAAAGTACTTCATTGACACAAGCCTTACCTTCCAAAGTTCATATGGTGTTTTGTTATTATTCACCTTAATTTGTGCTCAGTTTAGAACATAGACTATCGTATGCACCACTTCTTTCCAAAAGGTGTCAGTAAGCTTAGACTCGTTCAACATTGCTCTTGCCATTCCTTGGACTATACTATTTTTCCTCTCAACAACTCCATTTTACTGTGGAGTTCTTATGGTTGAGTATTGTCTTCTTATTCTGTGTTGTTCACAAAATTCTTCACTCATTCAAGGTGAATTCTCCTCTATCAGATCTTAGGAATTTGATTCTCAAACCGGTTTTATTCACTACTAAAGCTTTAAATGTCTTAAATTTCTCAAGCAAGTCATCCTAGAATAATCATCTATTAATAACATGAAGTAGCTCTCACCTTGTAAGATTTTTTTCCTTGTTGGCCCACATAAGTCAGTATGTAAGAGTTCCAAAGGCTTTGATGTAGAATACTCCTTTGACTTGAAACTCGACCTTGTTTGCTTTCCACATTGGCACTGTTTGCAAATCGTATTAAACGGCTTTGTTATCCTTGGCATGTCCCTTACAACTTGCTTATGGCTAATCTTGTCAATGTTATCGAAGTTTAAATGTCCCATCCTTTTGTGCCACAACCAACTCTCATCTTCTTGTGCCATGCAACACTTTTCTCTTTTGACTTCACTAAGAGTGTAGAGATTGTTTGCAGTTTTATTAGCATCTGCAACAAGTTTCCCTATTCTTGTTTTTCAGATTTCACAACCACTTGGATAAAATGTGAGAGTGTGCCCTTGATCACACAATTGATTCACTTAGAAGATTGTGCTTCAACCCTTAGACATATAATACATTTTTGGTCTTTGTCTTTCTCTTGTTGAAACCAAAAATACCTTTTCTTGTGATTCTTGTTGTAGTATTGTCTCCAAACTTTATAGTGCCTCCATTTATTTCCTTCAAAGTGAGGAACTTACTTTTATCCCCTATCATGTGTTTTGAGCAATCATTGTCAATGTACCACTGATTTTCTTCATTTTGCACATGGAGGGCTGCTTGCACTAGCATGGATTTTTCTTTCATTTCAAACTCCTTCCAAACTTTTGTAGATTCCTCTTTTGATTTGTCAAGAACATCCTCCTTGTTTTGTTTCGGAGGTTCAACGTCACTTCTACAAGAATGCACTGTATGACCAAAATTCTTGCATTTGTAGCACATGATGTTATAGTCCATTAGAGGACCAAATGGATTATAGTTTTTCTTTAGGAATCCCAAATCCCTCTTTGCACGGGCTCTACAATCTACTACCTTACGACCAAACTTATTGCAAAAGAAACAATAACCATAAAAAGAATGTTGGAACCTGTTCATTTGCACTTGCCTTTGAGGGAATGGTCTCTTGAAATCTTCATTGTTTCCTTTGTGAGGAATGTTACTCCCTCTCTTCTTTGAACTATCACCATTGATGGAGCCTTTGAGCACATTTGCATAGATTTTGGATTTTTCCTCATTTGTTTTCTTCGGTAACTCTATAGTCATAGAGCCTGAAACTTCCTTGATTGTCTTATGTTTTTCTTCAAAACCAAGACCAGTCTTTATAAGAGGCAATCTTTGGGAGTTTATAATATCTTCTAGAATTTTAGAGCTCTTTTCGAACTTTATGCTTCGATTTTTCCAACTCCTTAAGGAAACAACTTCAAGCTTCAACTTCTCACACTCCAATTCCTTTGCCTTCAGCTGATTCTTACCACTTCTTCAATTTGTTTTGCTTCCTCAATTTGAACCTTCAGATCCATGATCATCTTTTCCGATTCTTCAAAACTTTGAGATGATTTCATTTTAGTTTTGCTATCCTCTTGAAGTCGTGACCTTAGTCTTGAATTCCTTTTCTTGAGCTTCTCGATCTTATTATAGGAAAATTTGAGTTCCTTCTCAGGATCATCTTCTTCATCATCTTCAATATGTTCTTTCAAATCTCTTTCTTCTTTTCTTTTGTCTTCATCATCCTTTACCTCCATTGTCATAAAGAGTATCTCATCTCTATCACTATCGGAGATGCTTCCACTGCTTTCTTCTGATGAGCTACTTGTTTCTTGAATGTAGAGACTCTTTTTATGCCTTAAGAAGTTCTTTTCTTGCTTCCCTTGTGCACTCTTTTTCTTGTTATGATAATATTTCCTTCCTTTCCTTTTGTTGTATTCTTCTTCCTCTTCATTACTTTCACTTTTGGCTTGTGGACATTTAGAAGCAAAATGACCTATTCTACCACAATTGAAACATTTAAGAGTAGACTTACCTTTATGTTTGCCGGATCCTTTCTTGTGCTTTCTTACAAAGTGTGCTTCTTCATATATCCTTTGTTCTTCATCTTCTTGGATGCTTTGAAGGCGGCTTCTCATTTTGACAGATTCTCCTTTGTCCTCATTTTGTACATCGTGAGAATCCCATGCAACTCTTCCATCCTCAAGGTGTCTAGATCCTTCATTTCCTCGATGACGGAAACTTTCGCATCAAATCTCATAGGGAGAGATCTTAAAACCTTTTGCACAATTATTGCATCCTCAACATTTTCTCCAAGACCACGAATAGTGTTGACGATTTCATCCACACGAAGCAGGTAGGTGTTGATATCTTCTTCATCCTTCATCTTCAAACTCTCAAATTGTCTCTTGTGGGTTTGAAGCTTGGCCTTCTTCACCTTGTGGTCTCCTTCATATATATTTTTCAACTTGTCCCACATATCCTTAGTTGATTTGTGATGCTTCTTAACCTTCACAAACTCCTTTTCGGGTAATCCACACAAAATTGCATTTTTGGCTTTGACATTGTTCTCACTCGCCTTCTTTTTGGCTTGATCAGTTATTGGGGTTGTAGGCAGAGTATAACCAACTTCAACAGATCTCCAAATATCATATCCTAAGGCATTCAAGTAAGCTCCATCCTTATGCTCCAAAAAGCATAATTTGATCCATCAAATAGTGGTGCCCTATTTGAGGAGAATCCATATCCTTTGGCCATGTGTGCTTCAAGTGATTAGGCTAACTTTGAAGGAACTGGCTCCAATACCAATTGATAAAACACACACTTATACTAAGAGGGGGGCTGAATCAATATAGATCAAAACTTTACTTTTCACAACTTAAATAATCAGAACAATATTACTTTGAAACTTAAACATCCATAGAAATTATCATACATGGAAGATCTAGCAAGTAAGCACACACATAAGAGATACATGATTTTATGTAATGAACCGGACCAAATTTTTTTTTTTGATTTTTCACAATTGATTACAATGCAACACGCACCCGTTAAGGTTAGCACAAACCAAAACGTTGCGGAAAGTAACTCTAACCAGAATGTACACTAGGATCCCGATGTGGGCAAGGTGTGAGCATTGGTCAGAGGATCTATGCAATGCAAACTGAAGGAACTCTAACCAAGAATGGCGCCGAGTGATGGCGAGTATATGGTCAGAGGATCAATGCAATGCAAACTGAAGGAACTCTAACCAAGAATGGCGCCGAGTGATGGCGAGCATATGGTCAGAGGATCAATGCATGATGACAGAATATAACCCTAACCAAGAATGGCGTCGATGGATGGCGAGCATATGGTCAAAGGGTCCCTAAACTACTCAACTGAAAGCAAATAGGCGGCAAGCCAGCCTCTTCCACTTATTCAGTGGGGATTACATGTAAATTCAAAATGAAGGGAATAAATTGCTGACAGTACTACTGTTCAGCTTACAGCAAATTAGAGAGCTTGCCAAATATCATAAGAGTAAGAACTCCCAAAGCTATAACAAGATAAGATCCCTCTTCTACAATCACAAACTCTTTGAATATCAGCCCCTCACACAACTAATGAACTTCCTTAAATCTGGTATGACTGATTTGACAGATTTAATGTAGAACAGCAACATAATAACTCACGAAAATGCACATAACTCACTCTAAACACATCCTATTGACGAGAAATCAAATGCAGATTACTATACTGATATAGGCGCCCAAGATGCAATTCCTAAACCACCCAAAACAAGCCTTATTTATTTTTTGCACAAACTTCGATGCACTTCAAGATGGTACGGCCCAGCTGCAAGGGCGAATTTCCTCTATAAAATCAAAGAGACCCAAATAAAATTTGGAAATTGGCAAGAATGGTCGCCCCACATAAACAGATTGATAGATTCAATACCCAGAATGATAGCATTTTTATTTCATGAGCTGTGAGCAAATCTTACATTCCTCAATGACATTCAGCAACATCAAAATATAACAGAAAATGTAAACTAGAACTCCCAAAATGCAATGACTCAATTGGAAATGCAATTCAAACCTATTACAAGCTAACCTCTCAACTAGTTGCTATCTTTCAAGCAAGAAGATGAGCCTATGCTAGGAGGGATGCTTTCCTCGAAGCGAGTGCCTGAAGACAATTCAGCAGCATAACAGTGTAGTAGACAAAAGATGCCAAATGAAGCGCTGAGGCCTGATTAAATAGACAAGAGAGAAACATCTAGAAGCTTCCAGAAGGCGCCCAAACCCTAATTTCAAATTCACCTTTTCCCTCCAAAGAATGGCGTCCTTTTTCACCCATGAAATATTTCACTTTGTATTTTTCTTTTTAAAATAAAATCAATTCTCTCAATAGGCGTCCCTTTCTTCATCTCAATATTTGACATTTAAAAGATATAACTTATCTCTCCATGACGCCTAGACCCTCAAAGTTCCCCCCTTTTTTTTTAAAACAACTTAAAGTTGTACTGCTAGGCAAGGGGTATAATATTAAAATATAATATTATAATGAAAATACTTATCTCTCCAAGAAATATGCGCCCAAGGCCAAGAATTGAAGTGCCAGCTGAACCAACTGAAGAAGAGGACCAACTGAACTGAACCCAAACTGTCCACTGCCAAAAATATAATTTACTAAAAATAGTAAATTCGTGAAGTTGCCCGAAATGCCAAACTGAACACATCACTGCGAAGCTCTCTGAAAACCCAAAAAGAATCCGCAAACAGAATCCCGAACCTCAAGCAACAACCTCCTCAAAACCAGGAAACCCTAATTTCACCATTCGCGTAGCCTACGGGTCTCCGGAATAGGCCAACGGTCAACTGAAACGGTCACAGCTGGGAAGGGGACATTACATTTTACGTGGAAACCCTTACAAGAGAAAAGCATGACAAAATATTGCTTGTATTAATCTTCTTACAAATTTCGTAGGCACCAATCCACTTGAGACTCCAATCCCCACCCCTAAGCACCAACCTAGCAAGAGACACCAATCTCTTCCTATAAGAAGCCCCAACCTCTCAATCTCCTCAAATAGGAGGCTTCAACCTCCACAAGCATAATATAATAATTTTATTTGCAACTTCTTAGATTTGCCCTCTCAACTGCTTACAAATCTGCCATACATCCACTCACAAATCTGCAAAATAGTTTTCAATAATTCTGCTCATAAAGATGCCATGATTTTGCTTTATTTTTCTTTCCTTCTCACAAAATTGCTGCCATAAATCTGCTCACATGTCTCATAGATCTGCTCAAATAGCTTTTTGTTTCTGCTCTTCATTTAAATAATATTCCATGAAATTGATTGATTGTAAACCCTCTTACAACCTCTTATTTATATCTCCCAAAATACCTCTTCACCCAAGGGAGGTGACTCCTCCAAAAGGGTCGGCCCTCTTAGCGTAAATAATATTGATTTATTTTTAATTTCTTTTCCAAAGGAGGGCACACCACATTAGGGGGTTGGCCCAATTTGGGAACCCCATAAAAAAAATAATTTAATTTGAATTTTATCTCCCCAACATGGGGCAGCTCCAAGAGGGGGGTTGGCCTAACATTTAGTTGTTTTTTCAATTATCTTCAACACTCCAAAAGGGGCGATCAATATGAGAGCAGGTTTGTTTTTTTGGGGGCCACTAATATCACCAACCATCTTTGACATCAATGACAACAAAATTTCCAACAATATGGTCCAAAATGCATAATGTATAAGATCCTGACCAATCTGCCCTAAATTTTTTGCACACTTTCCCACTAGTATATATGTCAAACAGTTTGCATGAGTAAGGAGTTAGAGGAGTTTCCTGAATGTATAGAGCTGCTTGCTTTCATTCATAGTTTCCAGACTTGTTTCTACTTGTAATTTAAAGATTGCCATGCATAAACCATTGGACATTGTAACAAACAATTGTCTTACATTCCCCAATCGACAGTCTGTAGCAGAAATCTATTGAATATGAGCAAGATTTAACAATTAAGACTGCAAACTTTGTAAATGTAAGAGCTGACCTGGAGTTTTTTGCAATATAAGTGATGACTGTTATGCTGCCACGTGATTTTGATAAGATTTTAGCACTAGCTGGTATTTCACAATATTCATCAGGATTCTTCACACAGACTAACAATCAACTGATATTGACTCATAAATGATAATGATTGCATCAACAAGACTCCTCTGGATATTGCAAACAGCAAACTATATGCTCACAGCAAGACTCCTCTTAATCCTCTACTGCGCTCAGGTTTAAACACAACAGCTGCAATTATTTCCCACGACCTGTCCAATCTGGACATTCCAGCGACCCATAGACTTCAACACCTCCAAATAATATCCTTAGACCTCCATTCGCCCTTCAAAATATATATTATGGTGTTTGGTATTTGTCACGCCACCTTAGAAATAAGATGCCGTTTGGTATTGATCACGCCAACTAGAAATAAGATGGCATTTGGTATTGGTCATGCCAGCTTAGGAATAAGATGCACTGGATTAGTGGTTGTGAACTCCTTTCGGAAGGTAGTGATTAGAATATTGTCTAACTTCTCAGCTATCCCTTGTTACCACGACATCTCAGGATGAAGTCTCCCATAATACGGCACTATAAGCATTGACCAGCTTATGAAAAACTCATTAATTCAGCGCCAATATAATAGTAGACTAAATATTTTGCACGGCCAGCAATAACAAAGGCAGCCAGATTTGAATTAAAATTGTGCCCAGCAAGGGACAAAGATATTCATAAGCCTACTTCGCTACAACAATAATTTATTCCCAAAATTTAATCTTCATTCAAAGCACCTCAATCCTAACTTTTTCCCTATAACTTGTCTTCATTTTAATTTATTGGAAAATGTACAAGTAAACCCCAAAATCAAACTTGCTAATTAAACCGTTAAGCACTGACACTGATTCTAATTAAATTAATCAGCCATCAACCAGGGAGGATCTCTCACCACCGTAGTTGATATTCTCCATGAGATTTTTTTCGTCCTTAGGAAGTTCTTGGATAAATTTCTCTACAAACTTTCACAATAATCATTCCCGCATAGAGAAATGAGCCCCAATAATTTGTTTTTTGTATTTCCCAAATCCCAAGACCATTTTGTGGGAAATAATATAATTTAATAAAATATTTCCCTTTCTTTTACTTTGGGCACTCACTCTAAAGTACTAAAGCCACTTTATTTTTTATAGAAATTAAATACTTAAGTATAATATATGTCGAAACATTCTAACTTAAGCATTAATTTAATAAATCACCTGCTCCGCTAAAGGCCTCACCAAATATTGAATCCTGAAATTGAGAAACTGAATAAAACTTGATGCCAATAAACGAAGTCGATGCCCATAATAGTGACTTTCTGAAAACAGTAATAAACTCCAAGAACTGTGGAGTTCCCTGAACCATCTGATTAGCCTACGGGAACTCAATGAATAGGCTAATAATCAACTGGCTACGCTCATGAGGGGGACATTACAAAATGATGAGAGTAAGGTACATGCTAATTTGGGAGATTATTTTTAGATAAAGTAGTGGTAGTTTATAGGGGTCCCCGCCCTTGAGAATATAAAATTGTTACAATATTAGAGATACCAAACACCATAAGACAATAAAGGCTACTCTAGGCCTACGCCGAAAAAACCTCAACCATAACTAGTTGATAGAAAAAGATAGATGCCAAAAGAGCCTACACCCTGCTCAAACAACACGTAGAACAAAAGCAAGAACAAACAAAGGAAAACAAATATCACATATGTAAACTTTTACCAGCCCCCAACATTCATAAGATGCATTCAAAGTGTGATCTGTAAATACCCCCTCCTACACCCAGAGTGTTCAAATTCACAGCCCTTCTAGAAAAGATATTTTGCTGGTGAAGGAAATTGGACCCCATAGCAGATGACACCTATGCTGTAAACAATGTAGAGAGGCACTGCAAAAAAGCGCATTGTATAGTCACTTCCAATTTTGAGCCTCCTTTTGTTGTGGTGCACATGCAGTCCCCCAAATACTTGGTCACATCTCTAGAGAACATTTTTAGAAGAGTAACTTCATTTCTTAGATTTTCCCACTTAGCCCATGATCTTGAGCATTGGAGAGGGGTAGATGTTGAACCTTTCCCCTCCAAACATTAGATATTTGTGCTCTGTTTCTTTCTCTTTGCTTGCTATAGGCACAGACATCCTATCAAATTGATTATGAAGAAACATCCTAAGCAACCATAGACCTAGTGCCACATCTGAAATGAAATAAACTAAATTTGAAATGAAGTTGCCTTTAATTAGTACCTTAGAGTGAAGACCAATCTGCAACACCTATTCCTCCATAGCACATTTTATAAGACCTAACTTTGCAGGATTATTATAGGAGAAAATACAGTGTCACTACAATTGCCTACTAGGAATTCTTTGATGCACTGCCATGATTCCATCACAACCTTCATACTGTTGCTCTGCAATAGAAAACTTAATGCAGGCACTTGCAGACAATGAACCAAACACACATCACTCAATCAATCAAACACCTCACCTTCCTATGCTGCCAACGTGCTAGAGCTCTTTAATGCACTGTGCACCTCCCAATCATTCTATCATCACCCTAGTACACTGCCATCCCATAATTACTATGTGAATGACAACTCCTTAGCATACTGCTTTAAGTCATCTTGACAACCCGTATGGGCCTCTTTCATTTATATTGCTATTATTTACATTGCTAGGTTGCTCCAAGATTTAACACTATGACTATAAATTGCCATAAGTGGTGCTTACCCAAATCCCAGCATTGGTCAAATATTCCACTGCAAAACTAAGTTTTTTTGGCAGTGCTTAATCATATAGTATCAAATTTTTGCTTTATAACTTTTGCTTCTTCTACATATCTATTCAACTTCCAGTTTAGACTTTTAATCTTGTGCAAATCATTTATCACAATCAAAGAATCTCCCTCCATTATATTCTTTATGTTTTGCTGATTACTTCTTTGCCACTCCTAATCTTGCCAGAAGTGCTTCCCACTCTGCCTCATTATTAGTGTGAATGCCCAAAAATAATGAGTTACCATATAGTATCTCCCCTTGTGCATTACGAATAATCAATCTGCCACCAGCCATACTTGGATTCTCCCTTGAAGCTCCATCAAAACTTAATTTACTATTTCCCCACTAGAGGAGGGGACCAAATTTCCAAGTCGCATCTATCCTCTTTCAACCTTTCGCTGTTTCTTGTAGTATTAATATCCCTTAACCTTTGAATAGGTTAATTTGGGATATTATTGATGTTAGATTGCTAAATGCATTGTTTCCTCAATGCTGCAGGATATTACTTGAATCCAAACTTACTTTATAGTGCATCATTCAAGGATGATGCAGAAGTGACAGAAGAGCTATTCATGTGCATTACAATATGTTTTTCTTGATGTAGAGGAAATATGAGTAACCACTGTGGAGTTGTTAATGTATAAGCAGATGAAGGGATTCTTCTTTGACATATGCATAGTAGACTCAAGGAAGACATTAAATCCAGATATTATATTCTAAATTAATAATTGTTAATCCAACTTCTTCTATATTCTTTTTCTTATTAAAAAATTGAAATAAAATAGCAGAGTTAGAAGGTAAGTACCTTCAATCCAGAGATCCTGAAACCGATGAACCCTAAATGAAATGTGAAGCAAGTGAAATTGAATAATGTGAGTGAATGAACTTTTCATTGATCTGCATGATTGAAAAATTAACTGTGGTTTCATCTGAGCGAACTATTACAACTTAATTGATAGTGCATTTTATGTATTGCTTAATTAATTACTTAATAATTAAAGGTGCTAATATAATTATTTTAATAAAAATAGTGACATCTTAGTTGAAATAGCTATTAATAATTATAAAAATAATAAATACTATTACATTTATAATTATTAGTCATAATTAGTATCATTATGCTTATAATTGGAATAGGAATTATATAATTATTAAATAAATAGTAATTGGTTATAAATTATATGTGATTTAAAATGTTGATGTAAAACTTAGATACACAATTTTCTCCAAAAGCTTTATATTTTCAAGTTAGTTTGAGTTATAATGCAGTGCCTATGGTGTTAATATGGAATATGCAGTTGAAGGAATGACCTCCATATAAGAGTAAGATACCTTTGAAAGGAAAGTTATAGGAGTCAATGGATGGTCTGATGACATTTATTGGCTCAGTTATGCAACAAAATTCACCAACAAGCTAAAAGTTATCATTGACCACCAGCCATACTTGGATTCTCCCTTGAAGCTCCATCAAAACTTAATTTACTATTTCCCCACTAGAGGAGGGGACCAAACTTCCAAGTCGCATCTATCCTCTTTCAACCTTTCGCTGTTTCTTGTAGTATTTATATCCCTTAACCTTTGAATAGGTTAATTTGGGATATTCATATTATTGATGTTAGATTGCCAAATGCATTGTTTCCTCAATGCTGCAGGATATTACTTGAATCCAAACTTACTTTATAGTGCATCATTCAAGGATGATGCAGAAGTGACAGAAGAGCTATTCATGTGCATTACAATATGTTTTTCTTGATGTAGAGGAAATATGAGTAACCACTGTGGAGGTGTTAATGTATAAGCAGATGAAGGGATTCTTCTTTGACATATGCATAGTAGACTCAAGGAAGATATTAAATCCAGATATTATATTCTAAATTAATAATTGTTAATCCAACTTCTTCTATAGTCTTTTTCTTATTAAAAAATTGAAATAAAATAGCAGAGTTAGAAGGTAAGTACCTTCAATCCAGAGATCCTGAAACCGATGAACCCTAAATGAAATGTGAAGCAAGTGAAATTGAATAATGTGAGTGAATGAACTTTTCATTGATCTGCATGATTGAAAAATTAACTGTGGTTTCATCTGAGCGACCAATTACAACTTAATTGATAGTGCATTTTATGTATTGCTTAATTAATTACTTAATAAAAAGGTGCTATTATTATTATTTTAATAAAAATAGTGACATCTTAGTTGAAATAGCTATTAATAATTATAAAAATAAAAAATGCTATCACATTCATAAGTATTAGTCATAATGAGTATCATTATGCTTTTAATTGGAATAGGAATTATATAATTATTAAATAAATAGTAATTGGTTATAAATTATATGTGATTTAAAATGTTGATGTAAAACTTAGATACACAATTTTCTCCAAAAGCTTTATATTTTCAAGTTAGAGTTTGAGTTATAATGCAGTATCTATGGTGTTAATATGGAATATGCAGTTGAAGGAATGACCTCCATATAAGAGTAAGATACCTTTGAAAGGAAAATTATAGGAGTCAATGGGTGGTCTGATGACATTTATTGGCTCAGTTATGCAACAAAATTCACCAACAAGCTGAAAGTTATCATTGAGCATTATGAATTTTTTTTACGAGTCATCAATTTTCTCCTCATGTGAAAATGAATTTCCCCTAAATTGTCAAAGTTCTTGGAGGAAAAAGCTTCACCAATGTCACTATCTAGGGAGGTAACTGATAATGATCAACTGTGCATCTGCAAATCAATATGAGTCCAAATTCTTGGCGGCTGTATGCATTTGAAGAAGAAATTCACCTCCACCCCACTCAAGGTTACTCTTTTTGAGCAAAGTAATTAATACTAGAAGCAGTCACTTTTCTGAAGATGTTTTGAGTATTTCTGTGGAAAACCAATCTAGTCTCATGTATGGTTTATCAATGGCCATTGTGATGAGCACACGGTTATACTGAGAGGGGGGTGCGAGTGAATCAATATAATGGCAATCTTTACTTTTACAAACTTAATACCATATTTAAAACTTGAGCAATAACAATAACATCATTTACTCAATATCAATAATCATGCACATGAGAACACAACATACGATATTTACGTGGAAACCCTTACGGGAGAAAACCACGGCAAATTAATACTTTTATATAATTTCTTCTTTTTAGAAATTTTGTAGGCACCAATCCCTCATTCAATTTGTGAGCACCAACTCACTAGAGGCACCAATCCCTCATTCAATTTGTGAGCACCAACCTATTGGAGGCACCAATATTTACTTTAGGAAGCATCAACTTCTAAAGCAAAGTACCACCCTCTAAGTTGCTTCTTCAATGGATGATGGACATTACAATCTTTATTCTTTCACTCCATGATTCCCATCTTTCTCATAACATAGATGTACTTGTATGATTACATATGCTTGCATATTCTTTCCACATACATACCTCTCATAAAACTCTATCCACTTTGCTCCAAAATCTTCTTTATCTTTGCATGAAACCCTCTTCACAAATCTGTATAAATACTCCTTCATAAATCTGCCATAAATACTTCATAAATCTGACATATATCTGATTGCAAATCTCCTATAAGGTTTCTTACAATCTCTTCATCCAATCTGCAAATTAACTCGATAAATTTCTCTTCACTTGCTGGTGTTTTGATATATTGTTTGTTCACCACATATACCTCTTCTCCACTTGAATGATCTACCTTTATATCTTTAATATTTCTATGAATGGATGCAACCTTTTGAAATGAATACAACCGTTTGAATAGTCATGTCATTCACTAACAAATCTGTTTTAACTCAATCACTACCTTTATCCTCTTCTCATAATTTGCATATACTCTTCATATTCTTTACATATCTGCTGTATATCTGCTTTAATGATCTTATTATATCTTCATTGTTGCACATTTTCTTTTCTTTTATATCTGCATTAATGATTTTCTTATATTTTCATTTTTCACTTCCTTTATCCTTCAGAAATATGCAGGTGTATGTTTGATTTTTCTCTTACTTCATACACACCTCTTACTTTTTTCCCACACTCTTTTCTCACATACTCATCTCTCACACTCCTACTCTTCACACAATTCTTTCCTTTTTATATCTTCATGTTCCTTTGAAAAGAGACACCACTTCACAAAGAAATGCACCCTTCCTTTACCAATCGCCACCTCCTTATTATCCTATATTAATTATGATCATTGTTCTTAATGAATGGTTCGCTGCCCTTCATAATGTAATTATTGCATATAATGAATAACACCCTTTGAAGACTTTAATAACCACTTTTAATAACTGCTTTGTTCGCTGCTTTTTCATCAAGACATACTCCACTAAATACAATCGCTGTCCTTATTAACTTTTGTCTTTTTCTTTATTTTGTTTCGTGTGATTTTGTGTTTTCTTATGTAACTTTATCGCTGCTCTTTTGTTAATTCAATCGCTGCTTTTTATATGATGCGATTGCTGCCTTTGTTAATATGAATCACTGCTTCTTATATTTTACTTTTGTCTTATACTTTTTTTTTGTCCTCTCGTTGTTTTTTTGTCTTATCCTGTCTTTGTCTTTAGTGCTGCTTTTTGTTCTTTATCACTGCCATTAGAAATATTAATCGCAACATAAGTGTTATCTTTTTAACTTAATCGCTGCCTCTTACTAATAGAGATTGCTATCTTTAAGTATATGTATAGGCTTTACAATATCATCATTGTTCTTTAATATTAATCTCTTGATCTGTATACATGATGAACTCAAATTTGGGCAATATAATTGCCGCTGCTCTTGACATAACTTTTATTGCTGCACATTAATGTTTAACTTGAATGCTCTTCACATAACATTGCAGATTTCTTCTCTTCTTACTTCAATGCTCTGTGTAACATTGCACTCTTGGAATATTGTATATATGTTGTCATATCCATCAGAGAATTAAGATCATGCTTCCAAGCATGTGATTCTTGCTTCGTCAATTATTTCCATTGTCATAGAACTCTCCTTTGACATCAATGACAATTAATCTCTTATACGTCTTTGACATCAATGACAATATCTCCAACACATAGGATAATCATATGTACATGGTACTCTATACTGCTTGAATCACTTGAGACTCAGCCCTTTAGCTTATCATATGTGCATAAAAGGTGCTTTTCAGCTCCCTAATTGCATTATCCAGCCGTGACTAATTCTTTGTTCTGGGGATCTTAGTTTTCAGTTCTAGACAGTGGGTTCCTCCAGCATCTCATATGCTGTTGATTTCTTTCGTAATCTTGATTGGCTGATTTTTGTCCTAAAGTCTCTTTCTATGTAACTTTTTTCAATATTAATAAAATATTTACTTTATGAAAAGAAAAAGTAATGGGATTCATTTACGTGGTTTCCAAACTGGTAGAGGTGACAATTGACATCAAATGTTGATCCTATTAGTAATAAGAGGTTTGTACATGACTTATAATTATAAAATCAGTAGAGTCTGTTCATAGGGCGTAATGATTACTAATAGGTTTGTGCATGATTTATAATTATAAAATCAGTAGAGTCTGTTCATAGGGTGTAATGATAAGAAAGCATTTTATATACCTTTGCAATCAAACAGGGGAACTAGGTCGTCTGATCTTAAGGATCATCTTAATGCTGACTGACTGCGGGGTTGCATATAAAAACAGAATGAATAAGGTAATCACACCAATGAATTTAGATTGTTTTGGAGGCTGAGAAGTGATCCTGATTATGAACTATGTTTGTTTTTGTATTCTCTTTTTCTCCTATATATGGGTGAGCTTTTTTTTGAAGCATTAATTATAAATGTAGAATAGGATACTTATTTGAAGTTCTAGAATCTGATGCATTCCATTTTTTTTGGTTGCAGTTGCATTCAATATTTTTGCATCTACGAAGAGTTCTCCGTATGGCAGGATTGAGAAAAGAGAAAAGCCGAAGAACAAGAATAGAATGGGGGCTCCACATTTTAGCTTTCTTTTTCGCCAGAACCTTTCTGCACTGGTTTATTACTTATAAGCTTATTAAAGATCGTTCAAAGTTTCCTCCTGGAATAGAACTGCCCCTTGCATTTTTGGGTATGGTTGGAATGAATATACTCAATATTTTTCTTGGACTTGACCTTGTGAAAGCATGCCAGAAGGAACTTATTAGACCTTCATGATAATTTTATGCCTACTACTTATGCCATTGGAGCATATGAGAAATATTTTTTATTTATTCTTCCCTCTTAAAATTGTAACTCTTGTAAATTTGACTTCAAATGTTTTTTATTTCCTTAAGCTAAATGTTGTTTTGATTTTAAGACAGTTACAACTTTTTTGTAGTAGTAAATATTCAACATTGTATTGTTCACAATTTTATATACAAATGAAATGGGATAGAAAGTGGAAACATAGACATATTATTGAAACTGTCCATGTATTGACAACCTCAAATTGATGAAATTTTGTGAGGTTGGAGAGAAATAAGTTATTGAAGATGATGGTACCATGTGTGAAGTAAAACTGCTATGTGAAATTGATGAAACTTTGTGCATTATCTTATTGTTTAGTGCTTAAGAGAGGGAGTTACTTGTTACTAAGCAGTTGCTATTTTTGTAATTGGGTTTTTGAAAGAAAATGATGTAATTTTTTATTAACATGGAAAACTCTCAAAATCCTTAGGGCAGCACAATTTTTTAAACAGTTTGTATACACTATAATAATGCTTTAGTAACATTTCTTTTGTCAAGGGACTTGTTGGCTCCTTGCATCTCCTGTTGCTGATAAATTGCAGTATTGGGATGGACTCAACTAGAGAAACTGTGTCGCCATGATCGCGATTTAGGTGAGGTTCCTTTATGCTTACACCTATACATCTATTCATATTACGATCCTTCATTTTGTTTGAATTTAACATACTTTCATCCCTTCGTAACTTTGAGACCCATCTTGACCCTTTAGGTCTCATGTAGTTCATTGTTCAATTATTGCCAACATCATTAGCCATGGACAATGAAGTACAGTATTGTTGTTTTTCCCTTGGACAAAATCCATCATCATCCATGGATTGTAATGTTTGTATTTTTTGAGTTTTGATCAATGTTGCCAAGAGACTGGTACCGGTATCAGTACGACGATTTTTGAAAATAGGAGACGGGGGTACTCGGAGATGGCCATTTTTTTAATATAATTTAATAATTTATAGAAAATATTAGGACATTGAACTTTCAAAACAAGAGTAGTGGTAAAGTTTAACACTAAACATTAACTTTAAAGTTTAAATACACAAATGACAAATGCCATTGTGTCAAAGAGTCAAAAAGTTCATAGTTCACACATATTTAATATTAGATTACATATTGAAATTCATAAATGTCGATAGTTTGATAAGTTGATATGCAAACAAAAAAAAAAATCAGAAATCTATCATCTACATTTATACATCATGATCATCCATATCAAGGTCCTCAACTACGATGCTCTCCAAATACTCATCACACTCAAACTCAAGTTCCTTTGTTGGTTGTAAAACTAGGGGTAAATCACTAGGACCATTTGCTTCAACCATTTCATCCACCATGGCTGCAACTTCTCCATCAATTTGATCCCATTTTGTTGAAGGACCCTCCTTGTACCTGAGATCTACATGAGAGAAGACAAAGTGAGCTATGAATGTACACCAAGTTCTCTGCTTTCTTTGACCCTAATCGGGTCCTCTTTAGTGAATGAATAAAACCACAAGTACTCTATTTTCTCTCACAAGATGAAGGATTGACTACTTGTGAGAGTAATTTTATTGCAAAAATGATTGCAATTCAGGGGTTTCATCTCCATGGTTCCACTACTACTCTATAGGGTCTTTCATTGCTTGCATATCATATAAAGCTTCCACGGAAGAAAAATCACCATGCCCTCATAATTGGAGCATCCTCACCTCAACCATAAATCTTTTTTATTGTAGCCCTAAATCCCTTTATTGCCTCTCTATCCTAATTATATGGAGCCCTCTTATTGGCCACTTGTGTATTATGCCATTTAGAATTTAAGGCATGTGCATCACAATCAAGGGATGAGTTAAGTTTGTTCCATCTTCTATGTAACTTTTCTTCTATCAAAGCATATAGAGAAAGATCTATTGCATTTGTTATTTTCTTGACTCTTTCACACATGGAATCTATTTCTTCATAAATTTATCCAAAAATATGGCTTGTCAAATTTGACGAACTCACATATGGGCTTAATAAATTCCACAACAAATTTAACAGTAGCCCAAAAATGGTCATCAAGGACTATACCTCTCACCTCAACTGCAATATCTAATGTAGATTGTCTCCAAGCTGCCCATGCATCACTAACTATTGTGAAACACAAAGCTCCTTTGACTTCACAAAGACAGCCAAGAAGAATAAAATACGAAGCAAACCATGTATCAATAGGTTTGAGAAGTTCCACCTTGGAAACTTTTTGATAAATGGCTTGTGCGTGGTGATGGTTACATATGAACATCTATATTTTTCTACCCTTTTTCTATGAGATCTGAAATCCATTGGAACTCACCAATATTTTTTAGTGCATTATTCAACAAATGCACACAACATGGTGACCAAAATATATGCTTGCACTTTTTTGCACCAACATGCCTACTGCTTTACAAACAGGGGCAATTTCTATAACAACTTGGGCTTTATGTGATGCCCCACCTCCTCAATGTCGTCACATAGCTGGTTAAGAAGAGATTGCATTTTTTTCTTGCCCTAAACAATCTATTTCCTTCAAACAATAAGGTCCTTTGTTGCATGTCATGATATTAAGTAGTGGACGATTTCAAGCATCTGTCCACCCATCCATCACAATACTGCATCCTTCTGTAGTCCACAATCTTTTCATCGGTGCAATTTGTTGCTCTAATAAATATTTTTCTTTATCAATTAGAGTAATACTAATCTTTTCATACCCAGGTGGTTTATACCCAGTTGGTCCATTATTGATAGCTTGAACCATCTCAACATAGAAAGGTGAACGAGCAACATTAAATGGTATTCCATTTGCATAAAAGAAGCATGCAATCATTGTATCAACCGCTTTTCGGCCTTGCACATGAAACAATCTTTCAATGGGGTTTGAGCTACCAATGTGTGGTCTCTTGCGAGAACATTTTGTTGGTACATCTCTAGAAGACACATCCACCTCTGCCTCTCTAGTTTGATTTTGAGTTGCAGCAGTTGCCCCTATCATTGAAGCGTGAGAGCTCAAATTAGAAACTTTCCCATCAACCCTTTCTTGATTCCTCACAACATCATACCGTTGAACATCATTTGGATAAGGATCAACACCTTTCCTAGGTATGTGAAGGAAATGAGCCCTCACTCTTGTGTAAGTACCTTACTATGTCAATGTGATCGTAAGGTACTTACACGAGGGTGAGGGCTCATTTCCTTCACATACTTGGAAAAGGTGTTGGTCCTTATCCAAATGATGTTCAATGGTATGATGTTTGTTGGCGTTTCAATTAGCACCTCTGGAGTGCTTATTGGAAACTGACACCTATGCACATTGTGTGACGACTGCTCTTCAAATTATGGAGGGGAAGCTCCCTCTTGTTTGCTGATGTTTGCATAAAAGTAAAACAAACTAAATGTTCCTATCTTTTTTACTCAGCGGGCAAGACACAAGAATGCATAAACACAATGTGATGTAGCTAAGATTTTCTCTGATTTCTACAGATCCTAACTACTAGGCTAACTCTTACTTTATCCTATCTCCTTAAGATAAACATAGTATGAGGGCATATGAGCGGGAATGGATTGGTTGGACCACTTGGATCAACCATCTCTTTAGAATGCGTCTAAGGCTCTGAACTCTCAGATCTATGCTAGGATAAGGTATTATGCAAGCAATCAGTCTTACGGTAAGATGAATCTCAAACTTGCCAAGGAGGAGGAACCCCTATCCGACGTATAGGCTGGGTCACAACTTACTAGAAACAACAAAGGACAATGAATTGGCTAACAGGATTCCTGAGGAGGTGACGACAGCTATCCAAAGTGTAGGCTGAAATAAAACTCATTACACAACATCAAACGATAACTATCAACATCAAAATACCCAAGGAGGTGATGACAACTGTCCAAGGGGGAGATTGAAACAATAAGTTATAAGAACAAGATGTTGAAAGAACTTGAAACTTTTGATCAAATTGCATGTGCCTTTTGATTTATTTATTCAAACATTCTCAACGAATTACAAAGATTTGGGACAACAAAGGTCTGAAATCATACACAATTGCGATCAAACCAAATAACTCTCATCCAAGAGTGATCCAAGAGTGAACAAATATAGACTTGCAAGCTTGTTGGCACAATGGCGCAACAATTTTGTCCAGTAAATAAAGGTTCCAAAATAATGAGCAAAGGCTCTTATTTATAGAAACTCAAAGGAGTAGGCAACCCTAAAATCTCCTTGAGTTAACAAATAGTTCTTGCCAATCTGCAAGATTTATTCCTATGTCTAAATGTAGGTAACCTAGTAGTTAACTAGAAATCTACTTCAGTTAACTAAAAGTGAACTCCAATGTACAAAGTGCCTCCAAAATAGAGATCCACAATTAGTGGGATCTAACATGCATGATCAGTGGGATAGTGAGTTAGCATGGAAAGAAGCATCAACTTAACTCATGTTTCCATAAATGTTATTTTGGAGGGTACGACGTCCTAACTGGGTGTTTTACACCTCATCACCTTTGGTCAATAGTTCTTCTAACCATTTGTTGACTTCTTCATACGAAGATCATCACATGCCTCAACTATCAGCTTACAACTTGTCAGCAACTTGATGTATGTATCTCCTTCATTTTGCTTCCCTTAGGAGGGCTGCTCCTTGTCTTTTTGTCTGTGTTTCCATTTTGACGTGGAAGGTAGTGTAGTATTAACCAGTTGCGGCTCTGTGTTGGGAATGACTACCTTCTGCGTTTTTTTGCAGCTTTACGTTATTGACATTTTCCTTGATCTTTCTCAATGGAAGAATGTTGTATGATGAAACTACAAAGTTTGATTGTAAACACTCTAGCTGTGAGAAATGTACACGAACTCATTGCACGCGCAAAATTCCAATGGTAACAATCCTCTAAATTGGCCTTGGAAGACTATCAGATATACAAGGTGAAACCAGTATGGAACATGTGGACTTGTGTGTCTATGCTTGTCAATCTGTCCAAATCGACCTCTAGGTGTGCCCGACGTAGATGGGTGTCAGTCATTTTTAGGAAGTCATGGAATAAGACCATCTTGGCCTTGTTCTTGGGCTTGGGAGAACTACATTATAAAAACCCTGAAGATTGACTATGCACACGATGTTGTTTAGACAACTTTTTATAGAACTGCTAAAAATAGTCTTGCCGTAGGTAATTTTGCGAAAAATTCCGAGACGTGGGTTTTGTTGAGAATAATTTTCTAAACAAACCCAGATCGTCAAAAATTCGAAAAAATGAATTTTTCTATGGCATGCAAGAGCCCTTCAGTGGTAGAGGCAGCGAAGCACCAAAAAATGTTCTTTCTCAGAAAAATCTAACACATGGGTTTTGTTCGTGCTTCAGAGTTGAATAAACCCAGTTTGTCTATTTTTAAAATTTGTGACTTTTTCCATAAAACCTAAAAAATAGGGGCAACGAAACTACTTTTTCTAGAAAATTGTAAGATGTAGGTTTTGTTGAAAAAGTTATGTTGATCATACCCAGTTGGTTAGATCTGTGATTATCTACTGTTTTCTTGGACATGCAAGAAGATCTAAGACAAGAATAGAGGAAAAAGACAAGACAAAGATTCGAAGTTTATCAATTGTCTTTCTGGAAAATTGTGCCTTTTGATGCAACCTCTAATAAACTGTCCCACTATGCAATTGATCTTCAAAAATATGAAGAACTCTGAAAACCCCTCTGTCAGATCTTGAAAACACATCTTGGAGAGGAAAATATTGTTCTTGGCTTCAACCTGCAAAGAAAAATGCTTGATTATGACGCCTAGGCTTGATATATAATGATTAATGTTGAAGGTATCAAGTTTGGGCACCAACTCATGATGGAGGAGTCTTTCTGCTTGATTTGGAGTTCACAACATTGATCTCCACTAACTTTGGGACGTTTTAGCCATGTAAAGGCTTGGAAAATAGTCAACTTCAGTCAACTGAGCCTAATTTTGACTTTAGGCGTCCCTTTGAAGAGTTGAACATTTTTTTCATTATTTCTCTGTGTTGAGATGCCTCTGTTCAATCCTTGGTACAGGTTGCTCAGTTGATCCTGAAGTGTTGTTGATGGATCCATTGCTAAGATGGAACAACTCTAGTGAAGTGTGCTTGGGAGATGCAAAGTTGAAAAACCCGAGTCTAGTGTTTCTGATTCTTGGGTGCCTTTTCCCAAGAAGGTGCTTTTTCCACCAAACCTAGTCAATTTTCTTGAGTGTTCTTCAATTCCTCCAGTTTCACCCTCTGTGCTCTGATCCGAGATCACCGTTGACTGATGAGTCTGATGATCTTGCTAAGACGAGGGATGGAATACCAACTCAGTCCCGAAAAGGATGACTGGCATTGCGGATTGTGAAAGTTGATTTAGGTACTTCAAAAGCATGGGTGCCCCTGGCCTATAGGGGCGCTTTTGACCTTTTGACCAATTATTTTCATGTTGTAAACTTTCACGAACTGCCTCAGCTTGATCTCTGTCGTCAGGTGTTTGACTTGTCTATTGTCTTTGCTAACGGTGTTGTTGAGATTGATCATAACATAGAAGATCATCTTGAAAGTCACTGAGTTTGCAGACAGCATCTGATTGCCCAAAAAGTTGGGCACCTATTTTTAGGAAGATGCATTTTCCTCGACACATGTTCAATTTCTCCATGTCTTTCATTGCGTCTTCACCTTTGGTGCTTTTTGCTTGATCTTCTTTTGTGAACCTACAAGACACATCAAATGACAACAACTGTTACTCATTCAAGCATGCAAAATGAAATCAGTGCAAATCAAAGCAAAGGCACCCCTGGCCTTCAGGGGTGCTTTTGCTTTGATTTGCACTGATTTAGCTTCCATTTTGCATGCTTGAATGAGTACAGTTGTTGCCATTTGATGTATCTCACAAGATGGAAAATAGGTTTGTTGCGAAGCTGAGCTGATGCTGGAGAGATTACTCGAAGGCAGGTTTGTTCAACAACTGACATCTGGACCATCTAATTCAAGGGCGCCCCTGGTCAGCAAGGGCACTTTTTCTCATGTTTGACTGTCATTTTGATGGCACTTGCATTGCATCATCTCCTAACTTCTCTTACGTTCTCCGTTGATCGATGTATCAAGTGACCTCACTTGACAATGCGTCGCAAAGCCAGCTGAAACATAAAGAATATGACTGCCTTAGTGAAAGTTGATGACTGCCTTTGATCTTTGGAATTTAAGGGCGCCTCTAGCCAACAAGGGCGCTTTTAGGTGTAGTTTCATCATTTCCTTTGAAAAATCTTCATCTCTTCATGTCTCACATTCGTTGTGTAGCTTGATTGATTTGAGCTTTGTCGTTGACGATGCAGACGCGTGTATCCTAGCAATCACCTTCAACATGCTGTGTGTACGGGTGTTGGAAAAATGACTAAGGCATTCAACTACTCGACCTCCTTGGTAGCAAGGCATGTATTTTCCAAACTTAGCCAACTTTTAGCATTTTTCACTTTTGAAAATCCCCTCTGTCGCAGAGCGTCTTTTCAAGCATTTTTTCCATGGATTCATCATTGAAGCTTTTGAGGCTTAGATTTTGCCACCTGGTACTGGCCATTCTGCCATTAATGGCTGTGAAGGTCCTAACTTTCTTCTTGAAAAATAAAAAATAGACCCACCAGAGAAAAACAAACCTTTTGGTGATTTTGACTTGACCAGTGTGATCGTGAAGTCAAATTATCCTATCAAAATCATTTTAAACTAATTTTAGAAAGGTCCTATTTTTAGGGATTTTCCTAAAAAAGGGGTTTGAAACCTTAATTTTCAAATTTTCAAAAATTTGCAATTATCTTCCTTGACACAAACCCACAAAAACCCTACGTTTGGTTTGACCTAAAACATACTTTTGACAACATTTTTACATGATTTAGCTCAATTTAAGCAAAATGCTAAAAAATTATTTTGACTACAACTTTAGGCTCCGTCTAGTGACCATGTCAGATACTTACGGCATAGGAGAACCGAGAATCTCAAGTTTCGTAGACCAATACTCTTATCAGTTGGGCATGGAGTCAAGATTCATTTCCTAATTCACCTAACAATTGGAGTTCCCTAATCACCTAAAAACGAGATTACCTAAGAAATCACCTAATACACGACAATACTTTACGGAATGAGCAAACACATAACTACATAACGTTAAAGCAAAAAAAAATTATTTACAAAGAACACACCCCATCCCCGAAGGGATGAAATGTTTCAAGTATTGTCTGCTTGATGGCGATGCAAAGAGCCTCCCATCGATGCTACTTTTTCCTGAAAGGCTTTACTTCTCTTCTGATGGGAATTGTAGGAGACAATCCCTCAGTAATGAAGATTCTCAAGTATTCATATATCCAAGCAAAAGTACTCTGAAAAAATTCAAAATATGATGCAAATGGGAAAGCTAATACTCCTGAGGTATTAGTTCTACTATCATCCTTCCCCAGGATGTTGAACTCTTCAAACCAATCAATCGAGTTCCAAAATCGATTTCTCTAGATCGTCTTTAACACATAGGACTTTGATTCCCAAGTCTTCGACATCTTTAAGGCCTAACAAAATCACCTCTTTCTCAACTTCAGTGAATTCCAATTGCACAGATGGGTGCAACTATCCTTTAGGGGAGACGATCATTTCCCCAACTTCTGAAACTGCTAATGAACAACTTCCACCAAACTGTATTGTCCATGACCTTGTGTCCTCTGTCAGTCTCTTTTTAGAACATGCAATGTTCCGATCTTTAGTTTCTATCTCTAGCAGAGTCACATAATTACCGGGACCTATTTCAAGCTTTGCTCCTGCTGGAACAAATGACTTGAGCACATCCTGCTTCTTTACAACATTGAGAATTTGATCCATTTGTTTTGGATGATCCTAGAGATATTCCAGTTGAGAGATTTGTACCTTGGTCTTCATCATGGAAGTCACGATGTCAAAATTTGCTAAAGACGGATCTTGAGTAACTGGCATAGCATCCTTCTGTGAAGACTTGGGGTTGGAAGTGGAAGGCACCTCTTCACCCTTTTCATTTGATTTCTGCCTTTTTTCCTCTTCTTTCTGCACCTTGAGGTACTGAGCATGTCTAGACACGAGCATTGAAAATTTCTCATGATTCACCACAAGAGAATAATGACAATATGCTTCTTCTTTTTCTCTAATTTTGGGTACAAAGTATCCCACTGCAGAGTTCCCATCGAAGTTGTTCATCTGTGGTAAGACAACATTCAAACTTGTTGGTACAAAACTAGAAATGGGAGCAACTTCAACATATTCCATGATTTGGGTCATTCTCAAATTCTTAGGACACGTGAATCATCAGTGTCATGGAAACAACAAAATATTGTACTGGGTGTAGCTTCAATCATTGGTCTTGATGGAGGTGTTGGCAACCGTGGCTGAAGATTGTCTCTCTTTGGCTAGTACAATTGTTGAACCGAAGATCTGATAGAATCTGCTTTCAACAAGCCGGAAGTGATCATATTATCCTCCAACTTGATGGTGTGTTCTTGCGCACTCTTCAACTTTCTTTCTTTTGCCGTCTTGAGGAAGAAGGCCATCTCTGATGGAAGAGAATTTATGAAACAACTCATTAGAATATCCGGTGATCGATTGAATGTAGAAGAAATTCATGTAACAAGACGATTAAATATTGCCACAAACTCCCTCATGTGTTCTTTGTGTCCCATATTTGAATTTGCAAGTTGGGCAAACACTAAATGATTGTCTTCAGCGAACTTGAATCTCACCAAAAAATTCTCACTCATAGTTTCCCAACTTGTAATAACTCTTGGCTTCAGATGATTGAACCACTCAACAACATTCCCAACAAGCGTCTCCACAAAGAGATGCACTGCGATGTCTTCATGTGGCACATGCAAGACAGCACAAGCCATTGTGAATGCAACAAAATGTTCATCTAGGTGTCGACTTCCATCGCCGTGAAAGTATGGAAAGTGCTTCCTTGACCCTTTAGGTTACTCATGATTTACTTGAAAAGCCAAAGGTCCAATGTTATGACCCCAAGGTAAATAAGGTGGGCATCTCTTGCTAGCATTCTTGTTGTTACCATCCATTGCTTCTTGTATGGATCATGAAATCGGATGCCAGAGGATCATTCCCGTGAAATAAAGTGTTAGCTTTCTTGAAGTTTTATGCCTCGTGCCCCATGGTGGGCGCTAGTAAACTGTTGGTGTTTCAATTAGCACCTTGAGAGTGCTTATTGGAAGCAGACAGCTATACAGAGTGCGTGATGATTGCTCTTCAAATTATGGAGGGGAAGCTCCCTCTTGTTTGTTGATGTTTGTGTTAAAGTAAAACGGACTAAATATTCCTATCCTTTTTACTCAGCAGGCAGGACACAAGGGTGCATAAACACAATGCACCATAGCTTATATTTTCTCTAGTTTCTGCAGATCCTAACTACAAATAGGCTAACTTTTAATCTATCTTATCTCCTCAAGATAAACAAAGCATGAGGGTATAGGAGCAGGAATAGATTGGTTGGACCACTTGGATCAACTGTCTCTTCAGAATGCATCTGAGGCTCTGAACTCTCATATCTATGTTGGAATAAGGTATTATGCAAGCAATCACTCTTACGGTAAGATGAGTCTCAGACTTGCCAAGGAGGAGGAACCCCTGTCGAAGGTATAGGCTAGGACACAACTTACTAGAAACAACAAAGGGTGATGAATTGGCTAATAGGATTCTTGAGGACGTGACGACACCTGCCCAAAGTGTAGGCTGAAATACAACTCATTACACAACATCAAATGATAACTATCAACATCAAAATACCCAAGGAGGTGACGACAACTGTCCAAGGGGGAGATTGAAACAATGTTATAAGAACAAGACGTTGAAAGAACTTGAAACTTTTGATCAAATTGCATGTGCCTTTTGATTTATTTATTCAAACCTTCTCAACGAATTACAAAGATTTGGGACAACAAAGGTGCAAAATCATACACAATTGCGATCAAACCAAATAACTCTCATCCAAGAGTGATCCAAGAGTGAACAAATATAGACTTGCAAGCTTGTTGGCACAATGGTGCAGCAATTTTGTCTAGTAAATAAAGGCTCCAAAATAATGAGCAAAGACTTATTTATAGAAACTCAAAGGAGTAGCCAACCCTAAAATCTCCTTGAGTTAACAAATAGTTCTTGCCAATTTGCAAGATTTATTCCTATGTCTGAATGTAGGTGACCTAGCAGTTAACTAGAAATCTACTTTAGTTAACTGAAACTAAACTAAAAGTGAACTCCAATGTACAAAGTGCCTCCAAAATAGAGATCCACAATTAGTGGGATCTAACATGCATGATCAGTGGGATAGTGAGTTAACTTGGAAAGAAGCATCAAGTTAACTCTTGTTGCCATAAATTCTATTTTGGAGGGTAGGAATTCCTAACTGGGTGTTTTACACCTCATCACCTTTGGTCAACAGTTCTTCTAACCATTCTTTGACTTCTTCATACAAGATCATCACATGCCTCAATTGTCAGCTTACGACTTGTCAGCAACTTGATGTGTGTATCTCCTTCATTTTGCTTCCCTTAGGAGGGTTACTTGTCTTTTTGTCTGTGTTTCCATTTTGACGTGGAAGGTAGTGTAGTATTAACCAGTGGTAGCTCTGTGTTGGGAATGACTACCTTCTGCCTTCTTTTGCAGCTTTACGTTATTGACATTTTCCTTGATCTTTCTCAATGGAAGAGTGTTGTATGATGAAACTATGAAGTTTGATGATGAAACTGCGAAGTTTGACTGTAAACACTCCAACCGTGAGAAATGCACACGAACTCGTTGCACACGCAAAATTCCAATGGTAACAATCCTCTAAACTGGCCTTCGAAGACTATCAGATATATGAGGTGAAACAATTATGGAACATGTGGACTTGTGTGTCTATGCTTATCAATCTGTCTAAATCGACCTCTAGGTGTGCCCGACGTAGATCAATGTCGTCATTTTTCAGGAAGTCATGGAATAAGACCGTCTTGGCCTTGTTCTTAGGCTTGGGAGAACTACATTATGAAAACCTTGAAGATTGACTATGCACACAATGTTGTTCGGACAACTTTTTATGGAACTACTAAAAATAGCCTTGTTGGGGGTAATTTTTATGAAAAATTCTCAAATTGGGGTTTTGTTGAGAATAATTTTCTAAACAAACCTAGATCGTTAGAAATTTGAAAAAATGAATTTTTCTATGGTATGCAAGAGCTCTTCAGTGGCAGAGGCAGTGAGGCACCAAAAAATGATTTTTCTCGGAAAAATATAACACATGGGTTTTGTTTGTGCTTCGGAGCTAAACAAACCCAATTTGTCTGTTTTTCAAATTTGTGACTTTTTCCAGAAACCCTAAAAAATAGGGGCAGCAGGGCTACTTTTTCTCAAAACATCTAACATGTGGGTTTTGTTGAAAAAGTTGTGTTGATCATACCCAGTTGGTCAGATATGTGATTATCTGCTATTTTTTTGGACATGCAAGAAGATCTAAGACAAGAATAGAGGAAAAAGACAAGAAGAAGATTGGAAGTTTATCGACTGTCTTTCTGGAAAATTGTGCCTTTTGATGCACCCTCTGATAAACTATCCCTTTGTACAACTAATCTTCA
This sequence comes from Sequoiadendron giganteum, assembly GCA_007115665.2. NCBI lineage: Eukaryota > Viridiplantae > Streptophyta > Pinopsida > Cupressales > Cupressaceae > Sequoiadendron > Sequoiadendron giganteum. Next base: position 241,310,325 of record CM021105.1, on the reverse strand, counting down.
AAAATATGAAGAACGGTGAAAACCCCTCTATCAGATCTTGAAAAGACGTCTTGGAAAGGAAAATATTGTTCTTGGCTTCAACCTACAAAGAAAAATGCTTGATTATGATGCCTAGGCTTGATATATAATGATTGATGTTGAAGGCATCAAGTTTGGGCGCAAACTCATGATGGAGGAGTCTTTCTACCTAGTCTGGAGTTCACAACACTGATCTCCACTCATTTTGGGACGTTTTAGCCATGTAAAGGCTTTCAAAATAGTCAACTTCAGTCAACTGAACCTAATTTTGACTTTAGGCGTCCCTTTGAAGAGTTGAACATTTTTTTCATTATTTTTCTATGTTGAGATGCCTCTGTTTGATCCTTGGTACAGGTTGCTTAGTTGATCCTGAAGTGTTGCTGATGGCTCCATTGCTGAGATGGAACAACTCTGGCGAAGTGTGCCTTGGAGCTGCAAAGCTCAAAACCTAAGTCTGGTGCTTCTGATTCTTGGGCGCCTTTTCCCAAGAAGGTGCTTTTTTCCACCAGAATTAGTCAATTTTCTTGAGTGTTCTTCAATTCCTCTAGTTTGACCCTCCGTGCTCTGAACTGAGATCACCATTGACTTTTGAGTTTGATGATCTTGCTAAGATGTGGGATGCAATACCAACTCAGTCTTAGAAAAGATGATTGGCTTTGCGAATTGTGAAAGTTGATTTAGGTACTTCAAAAGCATGGGTGCCCTTGGCCTATAGGGGCGCTTTTGACCTTTTGACCAGTTATTTTCATGTTGTAAACTTTCACGAATTGCCCCAGCTTGATCTCTGTCGCCAGGTGTTTGACTTGTCTGTTATCTTTGCTAACAGTGTTGTTGTTGAGATTGATCATAACAGAGAAGATCATCTTGGAGGTCACTGAGCTTGCAGATTGTATCTGATTGCCCAAAAAAGCTAAGTGCTTATTTTTAGGAAGACACATTTTCCATGACACTTGTTCAATTTCTCCATGTCTTTCATCTCGTCTTCACCTTTGGTTCTTTTTCGTGATCTTCTTCTGCAAACGCTTGACAGGTCCTGTGAACATGTAACTAGATTGATCGCGAAGCTGGGAGATAGCTAAACAGATGCCTTGTAGAAAGCAACTGTTGAAAACCTCAATAGGTGGCTTAAACTGATGGGCGCCCTTGGCCTACAGGGTTGCCTTTGCTTTTATTTGCACTAATTTAGCTTCCATTTTGCATGCTTGAATGAGTAATAGTTGTTGTCGTTTGATGTGTCTCGTAGGTTGGGAAACAGGTTTGTTTCAAAGCTGAGCTGATGCTGGAGAGATTACTTGAAGACAGGCTTGTTCAACAACTGACATATGGACCATCTAATTCAAGGGCACCCTTGGTCAACAGGGGTGCTTTTTCTCATGTTTGATTGTCATTTTGATGGCACTTGCATTGCAACATCTCCTGACTTCACTTACATTCACCGTTGATCAATGAATCAAGTGACCTTGCTTGACGATGCATTGGAAAGCCAACAGAAACACAAAGAAGATGTCTACCTTGGTGAAAGTTGATGACTGCCTTTGATCTTTGTTATTCAAGGGCGCCCCTGGTTTTAGGTGCAGTTTCATCATTTCCTTTGAAAAATCTTCATCTCTTCAGGTCTCACATTTGCCATGTAGCTTGATTGATTTGATTTTTGTCGTTGACGATGCAAACACGTGTATCCTAGCAATCAACTTCAACATGATGTGTGTATGGGTGTTGGAAAAATGACTAAGGCATTTAACTACACAACCTCCTTAGTAGCAAGGCGTGCATTTTCCAAACATCCAATTTTCAACATTTTTCACTTTTGAAAATCCCCTCTGTCGCAGAGCATATTTTCAAGCATTTTCACCATAGATTCATCATTGAAGCTTTTGAAGCTTAGATTTCACCACCTGGTACTGGCCATTTTGCTATTAATGGCTATAGAGGTCCTAACTTTCTTCCTGAAAAATGAAAATAGACCCACTAGAGCAAAACAAAACTTTTGGTGATTTTGACTTGACCATTGTGATCGTGAAGTCAAATTATCATATCAAAATCATTTTCAACTAATTTTGGAAAGGTCCTATTTTTAGGGTTTTCCTAAAAACAAGGGTTTGAAACCTTAATTTTCAAATTTTCAAAAATTTGCAAGTATCTTCCTTGACACAAACCCACAAAAACCCTACATTTGGTTTGACCTAAAACATACTTTTGACAACAATTTTACATGATTTAGCTCAATTTAAGCAAAATGCCAAAAAAAATTGCAAACTAGGTTTGTCCAGCTCTGAAGCACGAACAAAACCCATGTGTTAGATTTTTCCAATAAAAATCATTTTCTGGTGCCTCGCTCCCTCTGCCATTGAAGGGCTCTTGCATACCATAGAAAAATTCATTTTTTTGAATTTCTAACGATCTGGGTTTGTTTAGAAAATTATTCTCAACAAAACCCACGTCTTAGAATTTTTCGTAAAAATTACCCCCAACAAGGCTATTTTTAGCAGTTCCATAAAAACAACATTGTGTGCACAATCAATCTTCAAGGTTTTCATAATGTAGTTCTCCCAAGCCCAAGAACAAGGCCAAGATGGTCTTATTCCATGACTTCTTGAAAATGACTGACACCGATCTGCGTCAGGCACACCCAGAGGTCGATTTGGATAGATTAACAAGCATAGACACACAAGTCCATATGTTCCATAATGGTTTCACCTCATATATCTTATAGTTTTCCAAGGCCAGTTTAGAGGATTGTTACCATTAGAATTTTGTGCGTGCAGCGATTTTGTGTGCATTTCTCACGGCTGGAGTGTTTACAATCAAACTTTGTGGTTTCATCATCAAACTTCGTAGTTTCATCATACAACACTCTTCCATTGAGAAAGATCAAGGAAAACGTCAATAACGTAAAGTTGCAAAAGAACACGGAAGGTAGTCATTCCCAACATGGAGCCGCCACCAGTTAATACTACACTACCTTCCACATCAAAATGGAAACACAGACATAAAGACAAGGAGTAACCCTCCTAAGGGAAGCAAAATGAAGGAGACACATACATCACATTGCTGACAAGCCATACACTGATAGTTGAGGCATGTGATGATCTCCGTATGAAGACGTCAACAAATGGTTCAAAAAAATATTGACCAAAGGTGATGAGGTGTAAAACACCCAGTTAGGACGTCCTACCCTCCAGAATAGCATTTATGGCAACATGAGTTAACTTGATGCTTCTTTCCATGCTAACTCATTGTCCCACTGATCATGCATGTCAGATCCCACTAATTGTGAATCTCTATTTTGGAGGCACTTTGTACATTGGAGTTCACTTTTAGTTTAGTTTCAGTTAACTGAAGTATATTTCCAATTAACTACTAGGTCACCTACATTCAGAAATAGGAATAAATCTTGCAAATTGGCAAGAACTATTTGTTAACTCAAGGAGATTTTAGGGTTGCCTACTCCTTTGAGTTTCTATAAATAAGAGTCTTTGCTCATTATTTTGGAACTTTTATTTACTAGACAAAATTGTTGTGCCATTGTGCCAACAAGCTTGCAAGTCTATATGTGTTCACTCTTGGATGAGAGTTATTTGGTTTGATCACAATTGTGTATGATTTCATACCTTTGTTGTCCCAAATCTTTGTAATTCGTTGAGAAGGTTTGAATAAATAAATCAAAAGGCACATGGAATTTGATCAAAAGTTTCAAGTTCTTTCGACGTCTTGTTCTTGTAACATTGTTTCAATCTCCCCCTTGGACAGGTGTCGTCACTTCCTTGGGTATTTTGATGTTGATAGTTATCGTTTGATGTTGTGTAATGAGTTGTATTTCAGCCTACACTTTGGATAGGTGTCGTCACCTCCTCAGGAATCTTGTTAGCCAATTCATCATCGTTTGTTGTTTCTAGTAAGTTGTGTCCTAGCCTATACCTCGGACAGGGGTTCCTCCTCCTTGGCAAGTCTGAGATTCATCTTACTATAAGAGTGACTGCTTGCATAATACCTTATCCCAGTGTAGATCTGAGAGTTCAGAGCCTCAGATGCATTTTGAAGAGACGATTGATCCAAGTGGTCCAACCAATCCATTCCCACTCCTATGCCCTCATGCTCTATTTATCTTGAGGAGATAGGATAGATTAAAAATTAGCATAGTTGTAGTTAGGATCTGCAAAAACTAGAGAAAATCTTAGCTACAACGCATTGTGTTTATGAGCCCTTGTGTCCCACCCGCTGAGTAAAACAGATAGGAACATTTAGTTCGTTTTACTTTTACGCAAACATCAACAAAGAAGAGGGAGCTTCCCCTCCATAATTTGAAGAGCAGTCATCACGCACTGTGCATAGCTGTTCGTTTCCAATAAGCACTCCAGAGGTGCTAATTGAAACGCCAACAAAGATCATACCGTTGAACATCATTTGGATAAGGATCAACACTTTTTCCAGGTATGTGAAGGAAATGAGCCCTCACCCTTGTGTAAGTACCTTACCATGACATTTGAAAAACATTACATGTGATCGTGGTTGTTCCACCTGAACCCTTCGGCCTCATAACACGATCACAATACTTCCACAATGGGTACAACTCTTGTTTTCCCCCACTTGACATTCTACACAAAAAATTAAAAAATTATTAGCAGCATATCCCACTCAAATATAAGATTCTTTCACTGGATTCGTTAAAGACCAAAGTTTGACTAGTTGCAACTATTTTTACAAAGATATTTATAGAATTTTAATTTTATTTATAAATTTCAAACTAGTCCTTTATTTTAGAAGTGGTAATGAATTGGTAGAGAAAACCCCGAGGTCTACGAATATATTTGCAAAGTAAAATTAAAATCCAAGCTGATAAGAAACTTTCAAACTTGTTTGCAGAAATGAATGGTTATTAGTTGTTTTCAGTTGTGAATCTATGATCAATGCTTTAGACCAAGGCTGCTAAATTCTTCATTCCATATTGTCACACCTATTGGTTATTATCAATTATGTAAGGAACTTGCATTTTATTCTGAGTAATGGAATGGCAATACTATCTGAGAAAGAGCACATGTGCATTTCATCACAATCTTACAGGTTTTATGGGTGCTTGAGAAGATGGATGGTTGCTTGAACAAGATGACATAAAGTGGCGTTGAACATAGAACTAACCATTCTAAGTTTAAACACCACAATTGTTGCAGATCTTCTTTAAACAATAAATATTTTCACAACTAATATCTTCATTCAATATGACGAACAAAAATGTTTAAATAACAGTAGCAAATTCATACATAGGTGCTTGCCTTAAGATCCAACCATTGCATTCAATACGCATTAAGTCAAATGCTTTGCATATTGGAACCAATTAAAAGAGAATACCTGAATTAATGAATGACTAGGCAACAATTGTCAACATTATTTGCAACTCACGTCCTCCTACAGACACTCTAATAGCTCCAAAAATCCGCTTCTTGTGTCTAAACAACCAGGAAATGGGACAATGGTATTAGCTTGAAGAGATTCAACCACTTTTATGAAAGTTAGATCCCTTTTCTACCCTTACAACCTTCCACGAATCCTCTGGATAATGCACAATGACTCAGTAGAAGCCATTTTTTTCTCTCATGCGGCGTCTTTTCTCTCTTGTACTATATATTCCTTTATGTATGTTTTAACTTTTAATTTTGTAACTTTAAACTTAGGTTTTAGCTTTCATTTTAGTAGGAGATGTCTCATTAGTGACAAGAGACTTCGAGAGACATTCCCTCGCATCCCTTGCAAATAGGGGAATCTTTGGGCACATCCCTGGTATCAGAGACGCATCCCAGTCCTTGAGATGCATCCTAGGGGGGCGAAGACGTATCTCCCGGTAACCATGGTTTTGATGTTAAGAATGAATGGTAATATTATACCTTAATCCTTAGGCCATTCCTTGAAGATTAACTGCTAAATCATCTAATCCTTAGGCTATCATTCAGTTATGGTCAACATCACCGGCCATGGACAATGACATACATTATTGTTGTTTTCTCCCTTAGACAAAGGCCATCTTCATTATCGAAGGACAGTTATGTCTTTTACTTTCATTTATCTCTTCTTTGTATGGTAGGATTGAGAAGAAAGAAGTCAAGGAATAAGATTAGTATGGATGCTCCATTGAGCAGCCTTTGTGTACTGGTTAATTACTTACAAGCTTATGAAAGATGTTTAAAGTTTCTTCATGGAATAGAACTACCCCTTGCATTTTTGGACATTGGTGGAATGAAAGTACCCTTAACATTTATCTTAGGCTTGAACTTGTGAAAGCATGTTGGATAGAACTTATTAGACCCTCATGATGAGTTTGTACCTAAAAGTCATGCCAGTTGGAGCACATAAAAAATATCATTTATTCATTTGTCTCTAAAAAATGTAACACTCATAAATTTGACAATTTTTTTTTTCTTTTAGAGAATGTCCTTTGGGTTTGAAGATTGTGTTAACCTTTTTAAGTAACAATCACTATTTTCAAGTGAGCGCTATGAATTGCTCACAACTTCATATAGAAAATAAGATAGGGTATAAAGTGTGAACAAAGATATCTGGTTGAAGATGTCATTATATTGATCATAAAATTGATGATTTTTTTTCTTTTTAAACAGGTTGGAGTGAAATAAGTTATTTGAGATAATATTACAAGGTGCAAAGGAAAAGTGATAAGTGAAATTGATAAAAATTTGTGCATTGTCTTGTAATTGAGAGTTGAGGGAGAGTTGTTATTATGTGGTTGCTATTTTTTAATTATATTTTTTGTAAAAAAAATGATAGATTTGTGGTTGAACATGGGGAAACTTCATAAATCCTCCTTAGGTAACTTATCTTTTTAAAAGAAGTATGTATACAATCTAAAAATGCTTTGCTAATATTTCCTTTGTCAAGGGATTTGTCGGTGCTTTACATCTCCTATTGTGGATACATTGTAGGTTGGGGTGAGCTTGGATAGAGCAACAATGTCACCATTATTATGACTTAGGTGACTATAACATGCCTTAGGCTCCTTTGTTCCTATATCTACACCCTTCGACATCATGATCCTTCGTTTTATTATAATCTATTTTCATCTTGTTGTCCTTCATAGACCCATCTTGACCCTTCAAGTTTCATGTATTTCATTGTTCAATTATGGCCAACATGATTGACCATGGTGATGAAAAACATTATTGTTGTTTCCTCACTTAGACATCCAAATTTATAGTCCATGATTAGTAACATCAATGTTTGAGTTTTGACATATGACTTAGTACCAATGTCTATACCTTGAAGACTGCCTAGGTTTGGAGATAAATAACCAAATCATCTACACCTTAGGGAACAATTATATCTATAGCTTTGTAATTCTCCTATTAGGAAGGAAAAAAATTACCCAAAGGAATACACTAGCACAAGGACTTGTAAACTTGGTGTTGAGGATTTTTTGTAAACCAAGATCATAGTAATAGGAAAAAATACCTAAACTTATTGACTACTTCTAAAATTTTAATCAAATCCATTGGATTTTGCAACATAGAAGCTTTGGTCAAAGGAGTTAATTGCACTAGCATGCTTCTTGAAGTATTCATTTCCTTGCCTTATACCTCTTACATATTTTTCATTTGGTTGGCATGCTCCCTTATTTCATATATTGTGTTGGGGATTTATTCTCCCTAGTATTCTTAGCAATCCCTAAGAAGTTCATTGAAGAATTTACTTCTCCTCTGGGATTTGTTAGGATCTAAGGGATTGAACTTCTATGGCTAGAATTCTTAAATGAACATGCTTAATGATGAGAGAAGCCCCTTCTCTCTTACATCCTAAGCTTTGCAAAGCTTAGGAGGGTGTTCCCTTTAAATTTTATGAATGCAAATGGTGATGGTTACAAATATAACAAACAACCAAACCATTTTATAACAAACTATAAATTAAGATTAATGATCATTTAGAAGACTTGAGAGGGTTTAGGGAATTTTAAAATCATATATGCATGAATTGGGCCTTTGAAAGACACAAATAGACCCACTTTGGTTGTCACTAGCCCTTGGTGTGTTGACTCACGATAGAGCTTAAAGTGATTTTGAAATATGTACAAACTATAGTGTCCATGGATCTAGAAGCAAGGTATTCAAAGTACGATAATTACAAGCATTCCCCTTATATCATTGAGAGAATTATGGACAAATATACAAATAAGTTACATATAAAAGGACTTTCTACTCAATATAAAGTGGGTGATTAAAACCAAATGTAATAAGGGATTTATAGTGCAATAGAGAAAGAATTAAAACATTAGAGCAATCGCATATGCAAGCTATAATTTTAAATGGACTAATTTTAAGCCTAATTTTATGGTTCTAATGAAGGATAACAAGGATACTAAGGGTGCACACCTTGCAACATATACATCATAGTTAAAATCTATTTATAATTAAGTGACAAGGTTCATCTCACGTAAATGATTGAACTTGTCACTTAATGTTACAATGCTTTAAAATATGGTTACATTGTAAAACACTACCTATGATGAATATATTGATGGGGGTTGCAATCAAACTAACTATGGAGCGTAAAAGAAGAGGATACAATCTTTTAGGAAAACTTGACATATGAAGGAGAGATTCCCTCATTGGTAGTTTAACCTTTGGGATTGTTTACACAAGTTTTTTCCCATTGTCACCCCTAAAAGAGGAACCCTCTTGACTATGAGTCCTTGTCCCTAGTTACAATCTTAGTGGAAAGAGGCTAGTTCCAACCTCCCTTTGCACACCTTTTAAATTGATTACTATGGTAGTATTTGTCATTAAAGCATTGAGGAAACTTGGATTGGGACTTGAAAGTACCTACAGTTCTCCTTTGGATTGATTCATAAAAAAATTGAAAATTTTATAGTACTCTTGACCCATCCTCATCTCCCTACAAAAATAACTTATCATCTTGTGAAAGACGTGATACAAGAATGAGAAATTAAACCTCCTTTTGTAGCTAGAACATGTTCAATATCACTATGTATACTTTTCTACACTATTTATCCCATGTGCTAATGAAAAATTGATCTATCTTATTCCCCTGCCATATGATGCAAATTAAACTAGAGATATTTGCATCATTTCTCTATCCATTGAACAAGAAATTCATTGGAAATCATGTGACATTATCTATGAGTGTCCAATTACATTAACTTTATTTCATTTCAACTCTATTTTTTTTTTTTGTTACCTTTTTGATTATGGTAGAGTTGTTTGTACTCTCTTGTAGCTATTTCTTGCAATATGTATCAAATGTGAAAGAATGATTAAAAAAATAATTAAGAATTAGGAATTAGTAACTTTTTACAAATGACTTTGACTATTCTTCATATTACTTATCACTTGGCCAATCAACCTCTGTAATTGTTTTCAAAATTTTCATGGTATTAGTGTATCTAACATCAAGTGCTACTCTACCCTCTCTAATGAAATTGTTCATTTGTGTATAAAGAGCTAAGGCTTTATCTATTTGATGATTGAACAAAATTGGGTCCACTATTTCATTTTTTAATAGATAATCATTAATGACACTAAACCATTAAATTCATCCTTCGAGCTCCACATCATCGCCAAGTTTCCACTTGTTTCTTTCATAGTTGGAATGTTAGATGCACTACGAGATTGGAGCTCCTCAATCTTATCCCTCAAGACCACCTTTATTTTTCCCATAAAAGAAAATACATAACTCTATGAATTCATATATTATTATAATTTTGTTGGAGTTCCTTAGTGCATATTTGGCATTTCTACATATTTTTTTCATGGGAAATACTCATGAAAGCCATTTGACATATATTTTAGCCAATTTGGAATAATCCTTTTTATTTGGTCTAGGGATTTTTGGATAGTTATATTACACTCTCATAGGTCATTAGCCACCCTCATAAGATTTTGTACCCTTGCCTTGAGGATGCACTTGATTTGCTCTTCAATATTTTAGTTGGCCTTCATATCCTTTTCTTTTAATAAACTCTTCAAATTTTGAACTTCTTCATGTGGAGCACTAATATGTTGAGGTATATTAGGATGTGATTGTAGGGAATTTTGACCTTTATTTTAGAAAACCAATAGATTGTGATGAAAAAAATTAAGATTATATATTCAAATAATAGTCAATAACACTTGCAAAATCTATCTAATAACATGCAGATAAGTAAATACAATAATATGCATCCACAAGATTACACAACAAAATATTTATACGGGAAACTCTTTCGAGAGGAAATACACCAACAAAAGGTGTTCATATTTATATTATTTAGAATTAATATTTGATTCAATACGACAAGATTTTTGAAACCTTTTGTGGAGTTTCAATCTACAACATACCCTTCTTCTACAATTATTTTAATGATTAGATACCAACAATACAAATGTGTTCAATGTCTAACAATAGTAACCTTGGCACATTCACACAAATTAATATACAATTGCATTATGAGAAAATTAACTATCCAACTAGTCCATGTAATACCAAGAGTCCTGCAATTATAATCCAACCATACATGACATCAACATATTGTATAAATCATCAAGTATGATGTCTCCAAATGGATAATCACCTTGTATAGTTTGACATTACAACACACTATGAATCAATATTTACATCTTTAACATTGTTGGTATACATGTATGTTTTTTGTATAGCCACCACCACTAGTTTCTCACTCGTAGGTAACTCACATAAACATAACATTACTCCTGGTTGCTTGTGGTAATATGTTGTATCTTCTAGAATACCATCTTTCTTTCATATTGTGGTGCATGAGATCCATATTTGTGGAAAGTGCTCCTACATCATTGATCATGCTCTAAAAAACACTAGTCATATGTAGTTGTGAATTCTTCATCTATATGACTTGCAATTATTGTCACAACATCGCCACACATAAACTAACATATTTGATGTACTAGAAGACCTACAATATCATTTTATATAAAAATAATTATGTCTATTGTATGACAATACTTGAAAACTCATTGCATATCACTCTAAAGTATTCTACAAACAAAATCTTCCTACAAAGACTCAACACTCAACACTCTATACTTATTGTTAGTACCATGATAAGAAATAAACCATAGTTCCCTCCAGGTACTTAGACACTCTCTTCACACATGTTCAATGTTCCTTACTTGGCTTGACGATAAAGTTTCTTAGAACTTTCCTTACTTGAGCAGTGTCTAGATGTAATGACCCAAAAAAATAGAATATAAATTTTAGACTTGAGTATTTTTAAATAGATCTTATAAAACCCAAAATTTCTTCACAATTTATACATCACATTAAATCCAATCTTAACAAATGGGCCAAAAAAGGAAAGATAAATTAAAAAACATTTTTTTTATTTTAAATAAAATTTGAGCTACATCAAAATGTTCTACAACAATGTAAACAAAAAATTACAACAACTATAATGACAAATCAAAACTATACTAAAATTCACAACAAACTATATATTATATAAACTTGAAACAATTGAACCCACAACTTTGAAATTTCAATCATACCCTATGAATGGGATTGTCCTACAAAGACAAAGGGTTTTTTTTCCTCTAGTCCTTGAAACCAAAGGTTTTCATCCTTTGGATTTCTTTAGATCCAAGGGGTTTCATCCCCATATTTGATTTCTTGAACATAAAGGCTTAAAATCATTTCAAGAGATATCATGAAGTTTCCATAGTCCATAGTATATAGTGTATCAATTTTTTTGGATTAAACTGTGTATGGTTTTTTCACATCAACATTTTGGATCATACTCCATGACTCTTATCTCTATCTGCATTGCATCCTGATGATGGATCATGGAGTATGATCTGAATTGTTGATGTGAAAAAATCATACATAGTTTAATCCAAAATTTTCAATACTATCATTTCAAGAGATTTTTGTGTAGAACGAAATTCTCCCAATAATGGAAATTTATCCATATGTCTCTCTAGTTGATTCGTGCCACCTTGGTAGGAGAAACATGGCCAATTTTTGCTACCATGGTTTCACATTCCCTTGATGTCATCATGTTCAATGCCCTTATGAAAAAATTACCTCATTGGGATGTGTAAAGGTACTTAGAGGAATGAGCAAACCCTTATCCTTATGATCATAATTTTGATATTTATTGGAACAATGGCTAGGAGATGGTGTGAGGACCATCATGCTTGAAAATTCAACCATCACATTAATGGGTGCATGGGCATTTATATTTTTCATTACTAGAAGTACATGTGAACATGTGTTTTTTGCCTTGCATAACCACCCCATATTTTGCCTTGGTCAAAATGGGTCCCCCTCTTTTGTTTTTTGTCCTTGGTTGTTTTTCAACAAATTTTGGAGTTGTTCTATCTTCCAACACTTTGTTTTTTCTCTTTTCTTCTATCGGAACCGGAACCAGAATAAAATATGGATTTGAAACTTGTTTTGAGTTTCATTCCCTGACTCCTTTCGAATTTTGGTCCCACTCGTCTCTTTGTTGGTCTCTTTGGTCTATCTTGTTTTCCTTTTGTGAAACCGAAGCCGAAATGGATATTAAGTTTGGGATTTGGACAAAGTTCCAAACTTTTTTCGATCCAGCCTCTACCTCCGCCTTTCTGGTTTGTTTGTTTGGACTTTGGATTGATGTTGTTTTCCTTGTTTCGATCTCAGTGTCTTATTTTTTATTCTTTTTTTCATGTTCTTTATTGTTGGCAGAACTAGAACCAAACTCGAAACTTCGACAAACTTTCCAAACCTGTTTCTCATTCTGTTTCCACTCGCACCTTTCTTGTTGTTGTCTGACTTTACTTCGGTCACACAATAGTTTTGTGCCTATTCCCACCACGATTCCACATCCGACCTATCGCATTAATGGCATTAATTACAGGTACCTCCCACATATGAAATTGGATTTTTAACCTTAATTAAGGTTAACACATTGGTTATTATTATTGTTTAACAAGTAATATCGAGCCAGAGTTGAGGTAGAACATTTGGGAGCACGATTCAATCAGAGGTCAAGCATTTTTCATGCAGATTCGCATCAAAGGCCATCCTGTTGGATTTATTTTCGAGGTAGGGTTTATGTTCTTTGTTTTCTTTGTTGCCATTCGTTGTGCTTGTTTGGTCTACCGTTCTTCGTGGGGTTTGTGACTATTTTTGTTTGAATCCTTGCTTTCTTGTTTGCTTTACTTTTCTTTTGTTTCCTTTGTCTTCGTTTCTTTCTTTATTTTTGTTTTATTTAACTATCTGTCGTTTTCTCGTTTGTTTTTACTTTGCCACGGTCATTTTCGCGTTTTCTTCACGCCCATAACATGTTGCCCTGGGTTTTTGGGGTGTCGATCATCTGCAGGGAAAACTTTAAGAAACCCCCCCCTCGGCGTAGGTGTAAAATCCTGGCGAATCCGGTATACTTCACGATGAAAAATATTAATTCTATTGGCGATTTTTTTCATTTTACGGGAAAAAAAAATCCTAATTGGCAAATCTTTTATAATCCCTGAAAGTTCATGGAAAATCTTGGCGAATTGCAAATTTTTTTAATAGAATAAAATATTTTTCATTGGCGAATAAAACCATTTTTCAAACCAGAATTGTTTTTCCATTGGCGATTAAAACCTTTTTTCAAAGAAAAAAATATATTTTCATTGGCAAATTAAAAAGAATCTCAAAATAGTAAAAAAATCTATTGGCGAAATAAATAGATATGCCAACGAAAAATTATAGGGGCTGTTCATTGAATGTTCAATGGACAACTGTAGTTGCATTCTAGAAGTAAATCTTTGAAGCACTAGACTTGCGATTTGAAACCTCTGGAATAACACTATAACCATTAGATGCAGACATGTGGTGAGATCAAGGCTCATCACTCTTCACTCATCACTCATTCTGTCTTTGCAATGCCTCGACATTGTACATTTCATTTAATTGAAATTCTCATTCTTTTTGAAGAAAGTGTGGTTGTCATACTGCTAGTGCAGGCAGTGGCAACGATTAATGCCATATGTGATATGAACATCCGAAGCAATTTCTTGGACAACTCATAGCTTTAATGAAACAAGATTTGTAATGATTTCATATCATTTGAACTTTGAGTGATTTTGACAGCTTGTCAGCTTGAGGTAGAGTTCAAGTTGTCACATAGCAAGACGTCAATCAAATTAGAAATTTTAATTATACAGGCTGGTAGCGGCACTGGTGGCCCATAAATAGGGATAGTGATTCAGTGATTAGTAGATAGTGCCATAAGTGTTTTTATTTTCTAGGGTTAATAAGGATTCACGAAGAAGATGATGCAATATTGGGGATACTGTAAATTCTCCTACCTACAATTATGTAGTTACAGAGTAATCAGTAAAAGATGAATTTCCTTCAAGTTCAAAATGGGTGGAATTGGAAAGAAGTTGATTTGGTTAACCTGAATTTTCAGACGGGTTTTGAACCAAGATGAGGAGATCTGATGGAGATAAGTGCTATCCCAATGCATAGAGGTTGCAGGTAAAAGATGGGAGTAGATTTGTTTCTCCTCCTGTATTCTAACAGCTCTCATTTCCCCAGCATGGTTGGCCAGGCAAGCCCCATGCATTTATTTTCAAAGAGACATTTGTATTACATCTTCTGTATGACTCCGGTTCTCGAAGGGGATAAGTACATTTTGTATCTTCATCGCTCCCATTTCCCCAGGACTGATTGGAACCCCCTTTCCCCAACATGGTTGGCAAATCCACCAGTAGAAGCTTGGAATCAGGAATTTATTTTCAGAGCCACATTTATTTTTAGAGAAAGATGTGTATTAAGTTTTCAGCAGCAAAGCTTGGAAATTGAAATCAATTTGTAATCCATTGTAAGTTTGTAACAAGCAACAACTTTGAATAAATTATTAAATTTTGTCTATGTAAAGTACTAAATTGACACATTGACATATGTTATATATACAAAATAGGAGCTACAATGCTACTCGTTTGTAAAAAGATATGTAATAATGTGACATTGAAATTTAGTTGCAATAAAATAAATGGTTGTGTTGTGTTATTCTTGATTCCTTGAATCTTCGTTATTCATTTACGTTTAAGAGTAAATAGTTGTTTTCTGAGTTCGGAACTTCAGTGTCTATTAATAATTTAATATATTCAAATCAATTTTTTTTCTTTTGAGAAATTAAGTAATATACTCTATGCAATATGCACTTGAGAATTCATGGTTATATCGGGCCATCAGGGGAATGCAATCATTTGTTCCACCGATGTTTATGTGTTACAACGATGTGCTTACTTTTGTTGACTCTATCGGTATATCAGGGAGCACACCTTATGAGTTATGAGTCTTCGCCTTCGAGCCATCGACGAGGCTGTGATGACTGATGGGGGTTCCACCGATAAAGCATTGTTAGGCCGATGCCTATGGTATTGACTTTAAAACACATGTGTCATGTTAATTTTTTTAAGTTAATATCATAAATTAGTAAATTACTCAAGTTTCAAGTTCAACCATTGGATGAACATTTGATGTATGGTTGTAGTTACATTTCGTAATGAAATGAACAGAGTGATGGCCTTCCCAATTTAAACCTCCGGAATTACCCTATAACCGTTAGATTTAGAAAGATCAATGGTTAAGATTATGACAATAGAAAACAATCAATATGAAAAATTTATGACAGTTTGGTCATTTAAATGCCTATCAAAAAAATTGTTTAATTTATGAATTTTTCTATAAAATCTTTTATAAATGGAATATCTTAAAAATTAGAAAACAATGATAATTATTAGTGATAAATATAAAAATCTACTGTTATAATTAACAATTAACAAAAGTTTCTAAAATCGTATTAAAAATAAATCTTGTTAAATATATTCTAAAAATTAAAAATAATTATGTTTTATTTTGAAAAGATTCTAAATTAATATATATTTTTATAATAATATTATAAATCACATATATTAATATAAAAAATGATAGCTATTATATTATAAAAAAGTCAAAAGTTTCTAAATTCATATTAAAAATATTCAAAAAAGTTATATTCTATTTTCTTTTTATAATAAAAATTATAAAATGATATATATTATAAATTAAAATACTATATAATAATTTTTTACGGTTTAATAAAAATATAGCAAGTCAAACTATACGGTCTAATAAATTTTATAGCTATAATATACGGTCTAAAATTGAAAAAATGATCAAATATTTAATAGACCATCAAATTCCAAGCCTGTTGTCAACTGTCAAGTGATTAATGTTTATTTTTAAAGTTAATATCATAAATTACTCAAGTTTCAACCGTTGGATGAACATTTGATGTATGGTTGTAGTTGCATTCCGTAATGACATGCACAAAGCGATGGGCTTCCCAACTTAAACCTCCAGAATCACCCTATAACCGTTAGATTTAGAAAGATCAACGATGAAGAATTTGCAACTTGTAGACGTAAGACGTGTCATTCAATTTAATGTTCCAATTTTGAGAAAAAAAACATTTAAAGCACTTTGTACTGCTAAGTGTCAACTGCCAAGTGATTAATATTTATTTTTAAACTTTAAAGTTAATATCATAAATTACTCAAGTTTCAACCATTGGATGAACATTTGATGTATGGTTGTAGTTGCATTCCGCAATGAAATGCACAGAGCGATGGGCTTCCCAACTTAAATCTTCGGAATCACCCTATAACTGTTAGATTTAGAAAGATCAACGGTTGAGAATTTTCAACTTGTAGTCTTGTAGAACTAACTCCTAAGATGTGTCATTCACTTTAACGTTCCAATTACGAGAAAAAAAGTATTTAAAACAATTTACACTTTGAAATTGTACAGTGATTTTTAAAGTCTTCAATCTTCAGATTGCTCATTGGCCATTGCAATGCACCACCCTATTTTGGATTACACAGTTCCACTTCCAACAACGCCATTCCAGTTTTCAAGCGTCGGGACTCAGAATCTGGGTAAGTGAAAGAATTCCTGCGACTACGTTTCATCGTTTGACATTTCTTAAAATATTATTTTGTCAAAGTTTGAAGTTTGGTTTTAGACTTTAAAGACTCAAGAATTCATTAAAATTAAGGAGGGCTAATAGGTATTACTTATTAGGGAATTCAAATTTCACAACTTCACATTTGTACAAGCATGTCTACCACCAGTACCACTAGAGCAATGTCCGATAATACATTATGCAGAATTGCTTAAAACCCCAGGTTTCACCGATGGGTACCATGATATTTATGATCCTGAAATCTATGGTAGGCATACCTTAGAACTTAGATTTTCATCTTAGAATAAGGCTGCAAAGCAAACAAAAGTTGATAGTATCAGTGCACCGTGGGTAACTGGATTAGGGCGCATGATGTTACATGAAGTTTTCCCTTGCCCATAATTTATCATGGTCTGTGCCAAAAATTATGATGATAAGAAAAGAGAAATTGTTAATAAAGATAACCAAGAAGAATTGTTATCCATTAATGCAGAAGAACTTGGAAAAGTGTTGGGGTTTACAACCGAAGAATTTGGAAACCACCACATTGACCTAGAAAAACTTTCTAGTGATTATGAAGCAGTGGAAGAAAGGTTGAAAAATGATTTCTTAAATAAAATAGTTAAGGATAGAAACAAATTGAAAGGTGATCATAAGCCTCCTTATAATTTGGATTTTTTTAAACCATGGGTTCAAGATAATATTTCCATGCTAGCATTTTGCCTTGGTTTGGATAGCAATTTGGAAGTGGGTGCAAGCCTCCTTGAAATGGTATATAATATACATTATGCTGATGAACATGTCAAATATAATTATACTCAGCACATTGTAGAATCCATGCATAAACAATTTTTAATGATTAAAGTAGGTTCCACGAAGACATTTAGGTTCACAACCTACTTGTGCTATCTTTTTCTATTCAAATTTAGAGGAATGTTTCAGACCAACAAGCTTTAGATTCAGCCCTACAGTAATGCAGAGGAAAATAAAATGGCTCTAGTATATGAATGGACCACTGAGATAAGGATACATGATTCTCGAAGGAACTATAGTCATTTTGTAGACTACTTTTTGGCTCCATTGCATCAAGTAATTACAAATAATCGAATGCCTAGATTGCCTATGTCATGTAGAAACTACATGCAACTAGGAAAAGAAATACAATTGGTTGATTGGTACTTAATGGAAGAATATACTGTGCTAAGATTTTATGGATCGGGAGTACAACCATACAAACTTCCAATACATGTGACAGAAAGGGTTTTTGCATTGGAATATGTAAGGCAGGTGCAGAGTGTTGATGAACTACACTTTCTCAGTTAGCAAAAGAAGACCTTATTTCCTTCTTTACCTTTTTCATGTGGAGGGTTCACATTCGACAGAAAAGCATTTAGTGCGACACATAATCTTTTGAATTTTTTTGCATTTGATGCTATCTGTCACTGGCAGTATGATCCATGTGACATCATTAAATCAATGATTGTGGCCAATAGGAATGCTGCAAATAGAATTCAACATCAAAGTAAACCCTTGCTTGAAAACTTGAGAAACAAGGATTCTTGGGATGAGGTCAAAATAGCAATGGAGAAAAGTGCTGCTGAGAATGGTATTTCTTTTGAACAATTGTTAGCAGAAATTATGGCATTGCATCGAAAGACAATCAGGACATACAACAATTTTATGAAAAAAGTGATAAAATATCTAGTACAGTAAAAATTCCAGGTTCTCTAGAGAAGGAACTTATAGATAAAATTGGTCACGATCAATAATTACTGCCTTTTGGTGTATGAGGAAGGACCTAGGTGATCCAAGAGCACTTGCAAAGTATGATGCTAACGAAGAAGATGAAGAGTTTAGCAAATTGTGGAATATAGAGCATCCTGATGAACGTGACGAATTTGATGATGATATTGATAGGGAAGAAGAAGAACAAAGCCATGCCAATTACAAACCTGGTTTAAGTGAGGCCGCAAAAGAAGAATATGCTTCAACATATACTTCAGGAGCATCCATAATTGAAAAAATTGGTTATGAAGGTGGTCCTTTGGGGTCCAAAGGACAAGGCCCTTGGACAATACAAAGTGTTGAGCATAGAAAAACAGTTGATAAATCTGGCCTTGGGCTTGAAGGTGAACAAGTAGACCAAGGGGATACAAGACAAAATCAATTTGTTAAAGCTTCTAGTCATCATCCTCATGGTCAGATACAATCACAACTAGGATATGCCCTTGGTGGACAACTTAGTGCAACTGGGAGTGCCATTGGTGGCGATGGTATGGGTAGTAGTACTAGTAGTGGTCAACATGTGCTACAATGACAAATTACACACAATACTAAGAGGAAAACAAAAAAAGATACAACAAAAACACCAGGTGATCAAGGCAATCAAAAGAGGCAAAGGATTTTGATAGGTCCAAGTCACACTATCAGTGGATCCACTAGTACCACAAAGGAGTTATTTCTAGGCATTCCCCCAATTCCAGTTAGTGTGGGTGTGACATCATTAGCAACTGCAAGTACTCCTATTCCTTCACCATTCAAGCATTCCATTGTTCTTGCCTCCCCGGGTTATGATTTTATTGAAGAGTTTAAAAAGAAATCAGACTTGAATAAAAAAGAAAAGAAGCAATTGACGGAGAGTGCATTTGCTGTAACTTTAGAGCATGCAACAACCATGGTATTACCCACATTTGACACAAATAAAGAAATAATGGAGTACACAATTGTTGTTCCCATAGTTCAAAACAAAACAACAAATCAGATGGATCGATCTGAATACCAGGTAACCAATTTTCAATTGGATTTTTCTGGCCTGAAAAATATTGACAAAATTAATGTATCAAAGAAGAACAATGAATTGGTGTACACATCATTGCTAAAGCAAGATAGAGAGAAGAAAAGGTTACAGACCCAAATAGAAAAGTTACAGAAAGACCTAGCAAGTGAGAAAGCAAAGAGGAAAGCAGCAGACAACAAGAGCAATGAATTAGAAAAAAGAATAATAAAATATGCCTCTACATCTACAAGCAAAGAGGATAAATCAAATGAGAGAGAAGTGAATGACCTGAAGCGAAGGCTAGATGAGAGCAACAAGAAATATGATGAGAAAAAATCCACTTCAGAAAAATTAAGACTAAACATTGTGAATGGAAATGCACAGTGGGAACAAAAATTGGATAAACAGAGAAAAACAATTGAAAGATTGGAGATAGAGCTGATGGAAGCAAAAGAAGAAATTAAGACTTCTCAAAATAAGCTTTCTGCATTTTGTAGAGATACAGTGAGGCATATGAAACAAAATATTTGGGATGAAATAATGCAGAGGTTTGATCATTTGTGTGACATGTTTCAACTGATTGATGCTATCAAACAACATTATAAGAAGCTCAACAAATATTTAGTGGACAACAAAAAGGTGTTGGAATTAGAGAAATCTACAAATCAAGTTCTACAAATAGTCTACAAAGTCAGTGACAATGATTTGAAATCAAAAGGGATTACTAATTGGAGTGAAACCTCAATGAAGTTGTCATCTATCATTGAAAAGTGTTCGAGAATGTGTGGAACAAAGGAATATTTGCATTTGGTTGTAGACAAGATGAAGGTGGTGGATGAAAAGGTATGGAACTTCACAGAGCTTGGTTTTCCAGAGGCTTTTGACACAAATGAGCGATTCATTGGAAAGGATGGTTTCAAAAAGAAGATGGAAGGTGCAAGGAAGATTGATTTGGACTAGTTTCCTCAGAACCCAGATGTGAACTATTTGGATTCAATCAGAACACTGATAACCTTGAATGCAAAATTGACTGAAGAATTCAAGACAGGTTCCACTTCTAATTACAATCATGAAATGTTAACAAAACTTCAAGTCAAACAACATCAGTTAGAACAAATGGCAATTCCACCTCTTGAAGAGTGGAAGTTGCTAGAAAAGGTGATACAGTGACTTGATTTTTTATTTTCAACCTTTGATAATATGAGTTTCCAAGTTCCAACTCAGCTCTGTGCAAACTTGTCTTTGGGCATTGGCAAGATTTTGCATTGCCAATGCCAATATGTACTCCTTCATGTGAAATTCAATTAAAAAGCTCCAATTCAGACTTCAATAATGTGATGATGTTCAATTATCTGTATTATTTATTTTATCATTTGAACTACTGATGAACTTGATGGAACTTCTAATTTTGCTCTCTGAATTCCTCTTTGTCTTGACCTTGTCCTGGTCTGTCAATGTGTCATATTGTTTGGGAAAGAACCTAAGGTTGGGGTTTGTATTTTGGTTTTCATGAAAATCCTAATGTCATATGTAATACCTTGGGTGAAAATCTATTCGGATGTTACCTTTTTTGGGTGGGTTTTGTTGGTGTTTTTTAATGTAAACCAAGTTTGTCTCCTAATCTACCTATGGAATTGCCAATTCCAATCAAGGGCAGCTTAGAGGACCTAGACCAACTGGCGAGGATTTTAACTGTAACCTCCTACACTTTGGGCTCTACAAAACCTAGGAGGGTGGTCCCCATAATGTGTTTATGATCTCTGCACCAAAATCATAAACAATCATTAACAATTAACAGATAATCCCATCAAATAGCTCAACAGAATAGGATAATACTAAAATGAGCTGGCCTTTCACCAATAATATCAACTACTTGGAGCATGGGATGATTACAACATTATTTTGTAACTTATGATAGTCATTTTATTTGCAATTTGGCAGCAAGCTCTAAGTAAAGACATACAAACACAGGACTTCACAAACTCGTACAATTTAAACCAGTGCCATATACCATTGGGGAGTCAAATTCACAAACATTTAAAATTTAACAACAAATTCAAATACATAGCATATAAGATCCCTGGTAATATTGCATTACAATAGTGTCAATCCATATCCTAACCCAATACTTCTTACTAAATCCCTTTACAAACATATCCATCCATGATTCCATCCAAGCATTTTAATTAATTCCTTGAATTAAAGCCAAAATAGAAAACATACACACCAGAGCAGTGAGATGAACACCATAATCCTTGATTATACTATTCAAAATTATGATATGTTTATACAAAGGAGAGACATGAGATCGAAATATAACATCATAACTCAAATGCTAGTACTGTTGCAAAACATCAAATTTTCATAGACCTAAAACCCCATTACCGAATAACCCCAAACCTAAATTGTATTAATATTGAAATAACTGGTTCTTACAATCTGTTCTGCAACTATACCTAGACTCAACCTCAAAATATCTAACTTGCCAACCCCTATTTCTAGCCTTGAAATCCTTCTTATAGAAAACGAAGGAGAAAACAAGCATCGGGCTAGAAATTACACATGTCATTGGTCAATTGGACCATTATGTGCCAATTCAAAAATATGATTAAAACCACCAAGTCCCAGAGCATCTTTCTGTTGATTCCACTCATTACATAATAGTCGTTGCATTAGCTATATCTCAAAACCTGTGCCAAAAGCCATCATGGAAGCAAAACCATAATCAGTTATACTATAACCGCTGAGCTGTTAGTTGCCGATAATAGACACTGTTTTACTCCTCTTCGGTTAAGTACTTGTCCACCCATTTCTGGTATTCCTCATTCGTTGGCTAGTTAAAATTCACCACCTCGATCACCCTAGTATCGTAAGGTGTGTACTTCACCGCAAACTGTTAGCCTCTCTCTCAAAAGACTCTAATAATATGCTGGTATTAATTATTTTATCCATACTACTCACCAGCAAGTCATAGTCCGAGTCATCACAAATCAATTTGATTTGTGCATCAATAACCTCTTCTGCCCTATCTTGCCACTGCTGCAATGTCTTAATATTTCCCTGTGCATTTATTATATCTAGCAGAAAAGTATCATTCCAGTCATCAAAACTCTTTACCAGTTCTCTAATTTTTCTACTCAAATCATCAGGTAGGGCCTGGAATCCCTTCAATGATTTCACAAAAAATTGAGTAGGCTTCAATGACTGAGGCCTGTTGTCTGCATCAAACCTGGAAGCCTTAAATATAACATCTAAATCAGTGGCCCGAGGGATCCACTTCTCAACCAAAGGCAGAACTACTTCCCGACCTCTGTTAATGTTTTTAATTCCACCCAAGAACAAAGAATACAAAGAATGTACAGATGGCAACCTACAATCAACCTTCTCATTTAGATGCCTCAAAACGGTGTCAACCACCTCATTGTGTTTAGCAATTGCATCATCCTCACTTGCCTTTAGGGAAGCCTGCAATTCTATGATTTTATTCAACATTTTCTTCTTGGTAGCATCCACAGAATACTCAACTTCCTCTTCAACTGGCTCTGGTGCAGGGCTGAGAGTAGGTGTCAGAATGGGGGACCCAGGAGTAGAAATGATTGGGATATTAAGGGGAATTGACCCTGAAGTAGTGGGTAGTGCTCTGACACCAGGGGCACTGGAGGATTCTCCTACCTACCCATATTTTAGTCTATCTACTTCAAACTGCAGCTCAACATTCCTTTGTTATATTCTACTATATTCCCCAATTATTACATTGTATTTCTCCATCAGACTCTTGTTTTTAGCTTCCTCCCTTTTAGCTGTCTTTTGGGCCAATTTGGCCACATTCAATGTCAAGCTTGTGGCTTCTGTTGTTGAGGTTTTAGAATCTCTCTTGATGATGATCCCTCCCCTTAGACTTGGGCCAATATCAGCCACATTTGGTTTTCTACCCTGGGGTGCCAATGCCCATATGGCCAGAGTTTCATATTCCTCACTAAAAGCAGAGTCTTACAGAGCTGCTTTAACCTCTTCCTCACTATTTTGCACAGGATGCTTGGACTGCAGGATAGCATTGAATGCTACAGCATCAGCTATGTCCCATTCAGGCAGAAGTAAGACACCAGCTTGAGTCACAAGTCTCATTCCTTCCTCAGAAGTAATTCTCTTGAATTCCTCCATTAGTTTGGCCTTAACTTCATCATCATTCTCCTGTTTAGACCTATCAGGTCTTGACTCTCTCCTTTTCTTGCATTTATCCTGATATTCCTCTAATTTCATTCTCTAAATTAACTGCAAGAATACACGAGTCTTCACGAAGGCATCATCATCCAGGAATGCCTTGCAGGCCTCCATCCTGGCATCCTGTACACACTGCCCCTTTATATCCATATCAGTTAACACCAATTGTGTTGATCTAGGAGGAGAAGGGATACCGACTTGCATGTCTTGATCAGTTATAATTATTTCATCCATCAGAGCCTCTTGTGTTTCCTCAACCCTTTGCCTCTTTAGGCTTGGCTCTAATAGTAACTCTACAGGATCATTTCTCGGTGGTGAATCTAGGTCCACAATCCTCATCCCTCTAGGTTTCCTGATCCGTTGACCCGGTTGTGATGATGCTTGCATTATTTGTTTTCCCCTTTTATCTCCTGCCTCCTCATCACTGCTATCATCTCTCTTCCTCTTGTATAGAGGCTTGTCCTCTGGTGGCTGATAAGTTGGCCTTGTTTCTTCAGGCCTCAACTCCGGTCTCTGAATTCCCAAGTCCACTTCCAAATTAACTTTCTTGGTTTTCAAGGTGCTCATGATATCTTTGAAGTTATTCATTAAGAAATATATTCTTTTGTGAAATGGAGTGAACTCCATCAATGGATCATATTTTGGATCCATTTTATGCACCATAGCCAGCAATTTCTCATAGGCAATCCATTTCTCTTTATTCAATTCATGCCTGCTCAAATCAAACTCATTTCTGATTAGATCCTCAGGAAAATTGAAAACATGTGCAAACTTGCCACCTTTAATTCATTGTCTGAATAGGGAAAAGAATCCCTCGGGGTCATGCTACCTCTTAGATCCACTCTTCAAATGATAATCATCAAAAAATCTTCCAAAGTGGACCCATTCTCCCTTGGAAAAGACAAAATCTGAAACAACAGTATAATTAGGGAACAAAGTCCCTTTTCCTTTCCCTGTCAAATTATCCTCATGAATGCAACCTAGTTGCCACATGACCTCGAAAAATCCCATCCTTGATGGTACATTATATGGGAGAATGTGAGGATCTCCCTAGAAACCATAAACCCTTAGTACAGTGCTTACGGGGTATAAGATGATGTCACCCCAATTGTGGCACACCTTCAAATCAGGCTTCCTCACTTTGGGTCGGAGGAAATCATACAAATCCTCAGGGACCCTTGGCACATTTACCACCAATATAGCTCTAAGTCTGGAAGAAAAATAGTTATCAAATTGCACAAAGCTAGCACCTCCCCTGTTGCAAGACAAATCTGCACTCCAAACCTGTACTAGTAATCTTTCTCCATTCACTTCTTGCCTCAACTCCATTTTCTTTGAGAAGAAGTCAAAATTTTTGTACAAGAACATATGCATTAATAGGGAGTACCAAAAGAAAGGAGTACCAGTGTCCCCCATATGCAACTTCAACAAACCCTCATGTATCTTTTCAACAAGAAAAGATGCATAGTCGTACACTATAGAAAAATTGGGATGCTGAATTTGAGCCCCCATAAACATATAAGCAATGGGCATCACGGTATTAAGGCTGAAACCTAAAATACGGAAAAGTGAATAAAATGTTGCCAAGAAGTGATAAGCAAAACAACTCAGCCTGAAAGGCTCCTAATCAGTTGGGCTGATGTGAATCGTTGAACTGCCTACCTTGGCTAAATGAGGAGGAAGCAATTTTGATCTGAAAAGAGGCTGTGACATGGCATATTTTTGCTTCGTTTTCTCAAAATCTACTCGGACTAAGAATGGGATATATTCACTCAAATCAAAAACTTGCCGAATCTCATCTGCATTTATATTCAGTAGAACCCCACCATCATTATCCCTGATAATCCTTGTAACAGGATCATATCATTCTGCCACTGCTCTAAGTAGGTCAATATCAGGAAATACATTTGGTACAACTAGTTTCCCCATATCATACCTCTAGCCATTACAGAAAGGATGAGGCACATTTCGCTGCCCATACCATCTCCTAAACATTTCTAGGCCCGTCATTTGGACCTTAGCATCTGCAATATTATAGGTTTTACACCTTAGTCCCTCGCCTAAGGCTTTCCCGTTCATTAAAACCAAACCCCTCTTCTTGTCGTTCGTTGATAGCGGGAATTGATATAGGAAATCGTCGTATAAATTTCTTTGCAAATAATCAATATGGCCAGAATGCTGCTTTGATGGCGCCATTTCGAACAACCAGGGCTTCTCCTAAAATCAAATTCTTGAACAAACTAGGGCTACCCAAAATGAAATTACACTAGAACTTTGCAATTTCCCACAATTCAAAAGAACCAGTAACCTTACAGTCTTAATCAACAAGACCCCTGACCAACATAATACAACCCTCTACAAAAAACACATTCAAACAAAAACCGTGGCATAGAAGGTAACTCATGGGATTTCGCGCCTTGCAAAAAACCAAACCTCGATGTAATTGCTTGAAAAACTCAATCTCTGGCTCTGGAGTCCTGGACCGCTTCGAAAACATTTGAATGCCTTTGTGGTGAAGATAGAATGGAATCAACTACTTAAAGCCGATGAAAAATGGCCAGTAGACGTCTCATCCACCATTAAAGCTCACTTGCATGCCGTGCCAACGGCTTCAATCGTATTTGATGCAAATTTAAATCCTCATCATCGATCTCTTGTTCCTGTCAGATCATTAATGATCAGATGACCATCTTCAAAAGGCTGACAACATCTCCATGTCATTATCGAGGGCCCACCATAATACACAATGCCAAAGGAATACACGTGGCGTCCGCCCGTGATATCGCAATCGCTAAACACCCTTCACTTTAGGATCACGCGATGGTGGGCAACCGTTGATTCCCTCCATCGGCAATCATGATCATTCACAACAATGAGCAGCACCAAAACCTATCCGTCGAGCAACTTTTCATCAAGGTTAAAACATCACCGTCAATCTCGAGCACATGAATCTCACATCTGGTTTAGTAACCCACTCTATAAGGTACTAAAGTCTAATACAAATATTAAGCACTTTATTTACTCCTTTTCAGCATCAGCAACCTGGGACACATGGCACCCACCTGTGATATCGCAATCAACAAGCAACCAGCGGTGCTGTCATCGCGAGATCGCGGGGAACGGTCAAGATCAATCGTAGGGAGATCGACGGTCACTAAAAATAACCCCTGTAAAATAATACAATTACTTAAAATAAAAGAGGGGAAGGGGACACCGCCTAGGACAATGACAAACGATGGATCAAAGTTGTTCTAAAACATAGGGCACAGTCCGACCCAAACTTGAGAAATAAAAGGTTAGGCGAAATATTTAGCATTTTTATTAAAAGGGGCCCGGCCTAGACGATTCAATGGGACATAAGTTGTTTTGAAACCAACCTCAAAAAGGTAACATCAGAAAAGACCCAACGGTTATGTTCAACAACGGTGACTGTTATAAATGAACATGATTGCCAATGACGGAGATCAACGGTTGCCCACCATCACATGATCGGAAGATGAGAGGTGTTTATTGATTGTGATATCATGGGCGAGCACCACGTGTATTCCTTTGGCGGTGCATAGTGTGGTGGGCCCTTCATGCTGAGATGGAGATTACATCAGCCTTTTTGAAGTCAGCCATTTGATGCTTTGACGAAAGTGAAGGATCGACGGTTGGGATTTGAATTCGCATCAAATGAGATTGGAAACTTGGAGCCTTTGGCGTGGCATGCAAATGAGCTTTAATGGCGGATGAGACGTTTTCTGGCTCAATTCAATTGACATTAAGTAATTTTCCTTCATTCTATTTTACCACAAAGTTATAACAAATTTTGGTTGTCTTGATGACTGTTTTGGGCCACTTTTGGCAAAAGTTTCTTCAGGTTTGGTGGTTGGCCAGTGCATCAACCATTTTCCAACGGATGGTAAAAACAAGAAGATTCTCATGGGACTTAGTTGTTGTAACAAATTTTTGAAATATCATAGGGGGGTCCAAGTGACTGGTGACATGTGTATTTCTGGCCCAATGCTTGTTTGCTCCTTCATTCTCTATAAGAAGGATTTCAAGGCTAGAAATACGGGTTAGCAAGTTGGATAATTTTAGGTTGAGTCTAAGTAAATTTGCAGAGCGAATTGTGAAGGGCCTGTTGTTTTAGTGAAAATGTTGTTTTAGATTTTGTGTCATTCTTTAGTAGGTTTTAAACTCATTAGAGTGTGATGTTTCAAGACAGTACTAGCATCTGAATAGAAATTACTCATTTCGAACTCATGTCTCTCCATTGTATAAACATATCATTATTTTTAATAAAATGATCAAGGGTTATTTTGTTCATTTTGTAAGTTATGGATGTTAAATTTTTAGTCTATTACCTTTTGTTATGTTTTGACTAAAAATCCTGATATGATTCATGAAGTGCAATATAATATAAAATATCATGGAGACTTGGAGTGCAATATAAAATATTAAATAAAATATTCTGAACTTGAAGTGCAATGATTCACAATTTATTTGAATACAATATAAAAAATCATCAACTACTATTTGGAATATGATTCATGCAGTGCTTGAGTGCAATATAAAATAAGATTATAAGATATCATGAACTTGAAGTGCAATTATTCATAATTTTCATTTAATAGAATACAAAATATCATCAACTACAGTTTGGACTTTGGAACAATGGAAACTGATTCAAGAAGTGCAGTAAAAATACCTAAAACTTGCTAATTCTCTTCCATTTCCCAAATGGAGTCAGGGTCCTCAAACCGATGCTCATCTTCAGATAAAGTAAAAGAGTCATCTTGATATAGAGACTGCTCTACACTTTGTTCGGCCTTTGTCTCAAAATCAACATTCATTGTTTGATTTGTGTCAATTTCAATATCACTGTCATCTTGATCTATCCCAGGCCCACTGCCACTGCCACTAGTACCACCACCAATACCGAAAACTCTTGGAATTGGAGAGCCTGTATTGCACAACCCAGCCCCTCTTCTTTCACATGTGGACCTCCAGATTGAGAGTGCCCTTTCAAAAGGAAACTTTTTGACATTATACACAGTTCCTTTCATCCTCAAGCAATTTTCCAAATTCTTGTCCAGTTTGTTTCTTAACTTTGATTTCAAAAACCCCAATGTACTGAAAACTCTCTCATCCTCCACCGACCCCAATATCATTGTTTGACATTAATCAGCAATTTTGAAATATTCTGACATCGAACCACACGATATTTCACTCTGACCTAAGCTTGTCCAAACCTTTTTTATCGATCCCGATTCAAAGGCCTTCTCCTTTCCCATGGAATCAAACTAGTCCCTCATAGCTATTGTAAAACTCCGACATTGCTTTCTAAGCTTATTTTCATTTAGAATTCCTTCTATTGCCTGCTCATTGTATGTTACCTTTTTCGAAAATTGTTCAATCATGATT
This sequence comes from Sequoiadendron giganteum, assembly GCA_007115665.2. NCBI lineage: Eukaryota > Viridiplantae > Streptophyta > Pinopsida > Cupressales > Cupressaceae > Sequoiadendron > Sequoiadendron giganteum. The sequence goes on along the minus strand of CM021105.1, from coordinate 241,280,953 downwards.
TTTACTTGATCATGAAAATATTTTGGGTTATCTCGGTTTACCCAAAATTGAGGATACACAATACCCATGGCTTCAAGTATTTCATGTAGAGGGAATCTTTCATGAATCTCTAAGGAAAGAGATTTTGCAATTTCCTTCAAATTATCACTAACAATTTTAACAATGTCATTAAAATCTTCCTCGTTAACAGGTGCTTCTTTTCTAGAGTGCCTGGTTGTCTTACAATGGTACATTGGTATCTCATATCCACGTACAAAAATACATAATCGGTCTGTATGCCAGTGAGTTTTTTGTGCATAAATTTTTCTTATTTGATGTGAATCAATAGGGGAAGCTAGATTCTAAAGATTATCTCATTAAATTGTCTATGAATGGAATTGTTATATGTCTATTGATCTATATTATTGGCAACGAATGAGGAGTTTTTTTTGAATCTTGTGGTATTTTCATGAATGGTTGTGATGATTAAATTAAGCACTGTGAATGTATGCAATGGTATGGATTGTTCTGTGAATTGCATCATGTTATGGTTTTGATATGTTAAGAAACACTCATTGTTAATAATATATGTCTAGATGTTAAAGAATTTTGTTCATGTTTTACTGATCTGTGCCTTGATCTATCCTTTTTCTATTTATTTAAACCCCCCCATTAAACATAGATTGATGAATCTGATACAGTTTGTATTCCTTATCACCAGCAAAGGCCCCTCGAATATTACAGTTGCATTGGCCAATTGAGTGACATCAGATAGTTGAGAACCAACTAGCAGGACCTTGGAAGTTAGGCTATTATATTTTGTCTTTCTTTTTCAGGAGAAATAGAGTAGAAATCTTATGTTTTAAGTTGTTTGTGTCATTTTAACCATCAACAATGTGCCTTTAGGATGAGCAATTGTTTTTAGGTAGGAAAATTATAATTGGGTAGTTGTAGGGCCTTATTGGGTCATTGATGGTTACATGGGTCATGTAAGGAGGTAGGTGGAAGTAGACAAAGGAAAAAGGTAGGAGTTTTGGAGTTCAACAATCAGGGGTACAACATACTAGGTACCCAAATAAGAACATATTTGATCTTGCAATTTTAGTTGGACAACACAACATAAAGCATTAAGGATGATATTTTGGGGGTACCATAAAAGGTATTGGGGTAAGGGGAAGGTTGAAAATTTAGCTTTGATAGGTAAAATAGTGTAAGGATCAAGGAGTTGGGGTTTGGAAAAATACATGCCAATAATGAAAAATACAACACTCCAATAAAGGTAAGAGAAAGAGTGGGGTTTTGGGAAAATATATAATGTCCCAATCCATAAACCTAGGACATTAGATGATTTTTTTTAAAGAAAATTTCCAAAATATAAGATACAATGAGTCACATTGCACATCAATGCACACACAAGGTTCGTGTGAAACACAAGGACACTGACAAAATGAAATAACTCATGATTGCTACAAGAAAGGGGGCACTAGTGTAAGACTTAACAATTGTGGGATGAACTACCATGATGTACCTATGAGAGGTCGGAATGACATGACAATGACAATCATGTACTAACTTGTGATCGTGATCTTTCACAAAAATAACATAGGGGTATAATGAGGGAATTTTCAACCTTGAATCCACATCAAACACGCTTATTGACACTCACAAAATCAAAGGAAACCTATACACATGGTGGAGCAACTAGGATATATCACATCTCAACTAGATGACATAAGAACTAGTTTTCTAAACTAGGAGTGGGATGAGCGTGACAACCACCTCCAATATTCAAATATAACTTAAACAATGCCCAAGCACAAGGAAAAAATCTCCACAAGAGGTTTCACTACTAGGAGGTACAAGCAATCTATAATAACAAGAACAACAAAAATCCTTTTTCGCGCACATGCACATTTCCCAATGAAAAAGATGAAATAAATTATAATCAGGGAATGCTATCAACCAAGTGTCAATATGGGAAGAATAACTAGGCCAAGGGGAATAATATTCATATACAAAGGTTCATTTAAAAGTAACCAAAATTACCCACCATCCAATAAAATAGAGGATGATAGCATGCTAAGGACTACAACACCTAGAAGGGACATTGGTACTTTAAGTGTCCCATAAATGTACTAGTGTCCTAGAATTGGGCAAGTATCCAAAAAAATGTTGGAGTCCAAAATTTGTTATGTAGTGCCATATTTTGCATTATAATCTTAAGAAAAGGCTGAAATGATGACTATTTCTAGGTCTCAAACCTAGGGACATTGGCCAAGATCCATAAAAACAAGATTACAACACAAAAAATCTCCAAAATGACTGAAAATAATTGGGAAACCAAGAAGACATCCATTTCCAATATCTAACATACCAACCAATGAAGGAGACGTTCCCTGCAGGATGGGGGGCCTACAAGGTACTCCAACACAAGTTCAAGGACACGAGGGACAAGGGAAACATTCCCAACATACCCTACTTTTCCTTTTACCATGAGAAGAACCTAAATGACACCACCCTATAGTGGTTTCTATCACACACATAACTTAAACTTGGTAGATGAACCACACAACCCAATTACCAAAATTGAACATTCTCTAACACATTAAGCTCATTTTAAGCCCAAATGCAAATGTGTTCTAATTTTAATTCACCAACATAACTAGAATGATAAATATTATACAAAATGTTATTAACATGCAACACCAAGATCAAGATTCCATACACATAAAGATAGCTCCATCACCACTTATGTGGTAAATTTATATTCCATCCAAAAGGGGGTCCATATCCAATTATTATAATTACATGAGAGGACTCAAGGTTCTAAAATATTCATTTTACAACATTTACAAAATTGGAACACTAAGGAAAGGAGTAGAGAGCTCCCAATGGCACAACATCCAAATATTTTACAAGATGAATCCTCCAAGACCTTTGATCCCAAACTATGGTTCCATGCCACCCAACCATGTGGAAAGCATAGGTCCAACCCATTATTCTAGGAGCTAGTCACTTGGGCACAAGAACACACACTCATGCAATACAAGGGATTATGGTTCACAAACACATCAATCCAAAACTAACATCAATGATATCATGTACATGAAAACAAGAATGATAAAAATAAAAGAATACATGCCAAAAAGTGTAATAAACCAATCATAGAATAACAAGATCAATGGGAAAAACCATCACCAACAATTATCACAATAAATGATCCACATCACACAACATATCACATGCCAACAATAGAACATACAACATGGAAATGAACATGAGTAATGATGTTATCATACAAACACATAATAAAATTCTCAAGGTGAACCCCTCACCAACAATAATCATAAAATATGATCCAAATGACATATATATCACATTCCAACAATAGAACATACATGGAAATGAACACATGCAATTGTGGTCTCATAAAAACACACAAGGTTAGAGATGGGTCTCACGTTGGATACTAATCCAATGGTAATAAGGAAAAGGACCTTGAGGGAAGGCAAGGAGTGTCATGAAAATATCTCAAAGGGATGGCTAAATGGAATTGATTAAGCATCCCACTCATCCCACGAGGGTACCCAATAACCAATATCCAATGACTCAAAGTGTGGCATGTCATTGACAATATCTAGATATGTTTGAAGTGCAATATGTCCTTCACACTCACAAAGTGCCTTTACAAGTGCTTCAAGTGTTCTCTAGAATTAATAACTTCAATTATTTTTATTTACCATATAGTTTAATTATCACTTGATTAGCAACTCTTTGCCCATTCCATATTGGTACCCCTTTGTATGTTGAAAAGCCTCAAGAGATATTTCTTTCCTATACCCTATACCTTAATTGGGATATAAAATTTGATATAGAATCCAAAGATTACAAATAAAAAAACATTAGGGAGGTTTCTTTTCTTTCTTTCAATTTCATCATAAACCATTCCAAATTTCAAAATTTATTTAATTGTTTTCAATAGAAAACCATAAAATCTTCTCAAAACTTCATTGATGATTGCTTAAATTTTAATTTTTATAATTTTTTTTTTTTTTAAATTGAACATACTCTTTGGTTTCAATGGTGAACATCACTATTTTGAAGTTAAATTCTCATTTCCTAATTTTATTTTTCCATAACCTGACTTCAAAATGGACATTTAAAAAAAATTAAACAATGATTTAATCTAATTAAAATGCATGGAAAGCTACTCATTATGAACTTAAGGCATGGAGAAATGAGGAGAATTACCTCGAGTTGAAACTTTCCAAAAGCGCCAATTTCCTCTAAAGTCAAGAAGATAATCCAAATACAATGAAGCAAACCTCCAATCCTTTGCAATCTAAATCCTAGCCCAAACAATCCAATCCTTAAGAAAATTTAACTAGTTTTAAATTTTAAGGAGATGGTTTGAGAGAGAGGGAGAATGGTTCTCCAAAAATGAGAGAATGAAATAGAAGAAAATCCCTTTTTCTTTTATCTCTCTTTTTCATTTTCTATTTTTTTCACTTTATTCCATATTTTCCTTTTATGTTTCTTTCAAATTTATAATTTATAAGCATCAAAATGTCTAAATTATTTGTATTTTCTAAAGGAAAAAAAAATAATTCTAATTAATCCTTTTACTAAACAATTTAAATATTTTATTGAGTCTTCCAAAGTCAAAGGAATAATTTTTGAATAACAATTAAACTAATTGAAATGGTTTAATTATCATTGCTAATGCATTTTACATAGCATTTTTCCCTTTATTTTCTATCCCAAATTTCTTATTCCCAAATCATCGAATATCATTAAAACATAAGATTTAACATTTGAAATACAATTGTATGCAATTAGATAAATAAATAACCATAATATAAATTAAACGTTTACTAGTTTTCCAAAACACATGGAGTCCATAATAACCACCAATTTGGATATAAAACCATAAGGGAAAACATATGAATCATTTTACACTCAAACTAGGTGTGATAGAGTTTACCATATATTATTCTGAAGTGACATCTCCAATATAACCACCATCGAGGAAATAACTCAAACTTGCATAATCGGGTGAAGAAATAACCCTATACCTATACCTACACACTCAATTCACATGTCAAGATACTTTCTCCACATATATAATGGATGAAGAAAATAAAAATAATCTAATGGGGTTCAATATCACATAGATCATATCATCATGAAATTATATAATCAATTAAAATGAAAGATACTGGGATCATTAAATCAACACATCCGTGATTTTATAATAGAAGGCATAGTAAAATTATATCAAGATACATGTAATAACATAAATCATCCTCGTAAGGAGCATGACACAACCAAACACACATCTCAATGCAAACAACAATAGTAACCAAAAATACTATCAATAAAAGAGGAAGTTGAAACATTGATAAAAACTTAAAGCAACATGTACAAGAATGACATATGCATATCATAATACATATTTGGAAACACAATTCCAACACAATGATTTCAAGGAAAAAAACATGTGGATATTACATAAGTGAGGACAAGGTGGAGAAATTTGAGAGATAAACCACTTAGCTAAGTGGTTTATGTGTTTTTTAACAAGGAGCCTTTTTTGGTACAATCAAACCTGAATATATATGTGTATTCATACACTTTGGATTTCTCTAAACAAAATTTAGGTCTTTGAATCTCAAATGGAAAATCACATATCTAGCCTACTATAGTCTAGCCTAGTCTATTATAAATATACCCTAAAGCTATCAAGTTGGAAAAATATCAAAAGAGGGTTAGGGCTAAACAAAATAAATTAAAAATAAATGAACAACAAAAGGAATGAACAATGATAAGTTTAAATTTATTTATTATCTCTAAGTTATCTAATGAAATCAAATAAAATAATATTGCAATGACTAGTATTCATAAAAACATCCACAACATTAGTGCAAGTGTTTGAGGAAAAACAAAATGTAAATATTTTTTAAGTTGAATGCATTTGAACCACCATATTTCATATGAAAATTCAATACATAACTATATCACAAGCACATTAAGATATATCTCACCAATTTATTCACTCTTAATTTTATTTAAATAGACCACTACCAAGGTTGAGAGAGTTCAAACACAAAATACATAATCCTTATATTGAATAGATGAGTAGATTACGATTTCTAGTAAAACATCCACACTAAAAATTCAATAGTTCTTTGGTATCCAAATTTCAAAAACCCTTAAAAATTAGTAGCACTCATTTTATAAAGGTGATTTACATTTTCCACATTAACAAGTTGACCTAGGATTTATCCATAGTTGACAATTTTAATGTTAAGCAGTTTGGGCCCTCTAAATCCACATGCTTGGAAAATATTGCAATGACGAAGGTAGGTCAAACTAAGAAATATTTTTTAATAAATACATATTTGAGAGGCACAATTTCCAATATTTAAATTGAAAAAATAATGTTGAAGGAGAATATGGTGCACTCTAGCTCCAATAGATGATCTAGATCAATATCATGCAACCCCATTATCAACATTAGTAGAATTTTCAATAATCAATATGATCCAATAAAACAAGAAGCCCATTAGTAATTACAAATAACTAAACAATCTTGTAATCAATTCTAATATCTCACAATATTTCATAGACATCATCATATTCAAGCACCTTTTTCCAAAATGACATAAAAAAATAGCAAAAATGAAAAAATATTCTTTTTGGAATTTAAAAGGAATAAGACATTTAGAGATCATCAAATTTCATGTATCAGGGATGCCTTAAAACAAGTAATTTTGGGTAACTAAGTTTTATGTGCTAATAGTATATGCTTAGTACTGTTAAAACATGTTGGGGTTAGACTTCAGGATGGAACTGTTGGATGTTGTGGTTGAGTTTCTGATATGTGTTTGTCATTGATGTCAATACTATTAGCATTGGTGTCTTGAAGGCTGTATATGTCAAGGATATTCAGAAAATTATAATAAATATGTTGAAGGTTGTCTGTGAAGCTGTGAAGTTTAGCGTATTGGAAAATTCAGCATGTTGGTATTCAAAAGTTGTAGATTAAAGGGTTTATTGATGATCCTATCTAGTGTATCTACCGGAAGTTTCAGAGGTGTGCATCAAGCTTTGAGAAAGTTGTGAGTTTTTGTGTTCCTATAGTTATTCTGTTATTGTAGCTGGTGTTTCTGGAAGAAGAGAACGTGAATTTGGTAACTTGAGTTGTTGTGTATGCTCCTGTGATGATCATTGATGTTTCTAGATCATGCTCTATCTTTGTTGCACGTCCGTGTTGATTGGTGTGCTCGTGATCGGATATTTTTCCTTTGCATGTTCGATTTTTCATGCTCTTGGTTGACATGGTGATTGTAGCGTGTTGTGGATCCTTGTGATTTAATTTTTGAATGTTTGGCGCATTCGAGGATGTTGTTTTAGGTCTTCATTATGTCGTGACTGACTTGGGTTGGTGCGCATTGAGATTTGTTCATGAATTGGGCCGACAGTTTGTATTCATTTATCATTTTATTTTTGGCCAACAAAGTTATTGATGTAATTCCATGTAGTGGATATATAAGTAATTGTCTTCTTCATTTGAGAAGTATGTGTGTGTAATACAAATTATGCAAGTGCTATGTGTGAATAAAGATCAGATCATTCAATTGCAGAGCAAAGTGTGAAGAATATTGAGCGAAGTGAGAAGAAGTATTTATGTGCTTAACCAAAACTATAATCAAGCTTTTGAAGAAGCTAATTTCTCAGTTCAAATCATTCAAATGGTTTTAATCTGAATATCTCTGTAAGATAGTGTGTCTTCTTTGAGTAGTGAGCTCTAGGCAGTGTGCCTGAATGCATGTCCATTCTCATTATTCATCTCTGTACTTTTAACAGGGTATAATATTATGGATTGACATCCACAGTGGTTTTTCCCCTAATAGGGTTTCCACGTATAAAATCTTTGTGTTTTTGATGTGGTGATTGTTTATGCTTAATGTTCTTTGATCAGATCTGAGAATAAGTTGAGTAAGGTTTAATAAGTTTGAATAATCTATGACAACTGATTCAACCCCACCCTCTCAGTTGTCTATCCTTGTTTTTCCAACATGAAAACCAACTAGGTATTGGGATATATGAATTCCAAAATTATTTGGGATATAACTCCAAAAAAGTATTACATTGATGTATGTTGGGGTTTTAGATTTGGAGAGGAATTCCAACTAGTTATCAAGGGAAAGGAAACTCCAAAACTCTAAAAAGGTGTAAATATGTCCAAGTATAGAAGCACCAACATCAGGTTCTAGGGATCACAAATACTTCACAACTCATGCCCACAGTTATATCCAAATAAATATCTTTGAAACCTCAAACCCATCGAATGTATAGAGTATAGAATGTTAGGGATCGAAAGTCGATAATACCTCATAACCTCTATCTAAATTGTAAGCCATCAAGAAAAAATTTGACACCTCAAACCCACCAAAAGGTATAGATTATAACATATTGAGGATTAAGGGTTGGACATACAGCCTAATGTAGGCTCAAATGGGGGTAGGAAAAACCAGGGAGGCTGATAAGGGATGCTCATTTGAACAATCCAAAAATATTTAACATAGATAAAATATCAGAGATCAAGGACTAGGAATATTTCTTAATGCATGTTGATAGGGTAGACTCAATAAGATAGGTTTGATCAAACGGTATTGAAAGACCTAATGAACAAAAAATGTAGGGGATTGAGGATTCGAGAAACCCCTAGAATCATGTGAAGAATGGTTTAGAGGAATTATAAGGTCTGACAAACCAATGAAGTATTATGATATCATTGTAAAGAACCTTGAAATGCATGTCACATACATAACTAGATTCAAACAACAAAATTAGTGAAAATAGAAAGGGTAAAAAAAATGAAGAAAATGTGAGACCAAAGATAGTCCCCAAAGGAATTAAAAAACAAAAGCAAAAATCAAATCAAATTTGGAACATTCACAAAAACTACCTATTGGAAAAGACAAAAAAAATTAAAGGAAAAAATACATAAAAAGGAAAAAAATAGAGAAGGAAAAATAGGAAAATAAAAAACCCTACCTATTTAAATCAAAAGGAACAATGTGGGATCAAGAACTTGATGAAACATATCCATGAACAAACACACATGAAAACACATACTACAACTCACTAACCCAACCACTAGTAGATTCCTCGACTAAAATCACAAATATTTGCAAAGGGGGTTTCTAAATCCCTAGAGCATGGGAGAAAACAACCAAAGGAAAATAAAATGAAATTGGAATAAAATAAAAAAACATGAGAGAATATGTTGCCTATAATTATAAGATAGAGAGGTAGGTTGGGTGATGTCACATTGTCAGTGTCAAGGTTTCAAATATGATCTGACAAGCATGCAAATGAACAACTTTGAAATAATGACAAAAAGGTGTATTGGAGTTTGGGGATACCTCAAAAGGTATTCCCAAAGAACAAACCATGAAGGTTCAAAAAAGGAAACATGCTCAACAAACCAAGGAAATTAATAAAAATGGAAAAAACAAAAAACAAAAAGAAAAAATAAGTATTCAATAGGACACAATGGAGAAATAGGAGAATAGTAGAAAGAGGGGCTCCCACCTTTACCTTAAGAAATAATGGGGAAATTCATGCTTAAGCTACATAAAATGGCAACCAAAAAAATAAAATTATCCTAAGAATTTTATCACCATGAAGCTCTAAAGGATTGAGTCTCCAGGAAATACCCAATCACAACCACTACAAAAGGACCAAACCTACCAAATTTTGAAAACCTCACGAGGCACCTATTAGAGAATATTGAATTCCCATGGTGTGTGCAATTGATTCATTCCCTCAAAGTAAAATTTTAGATTAGAACGAAGTGAGATCCATAGCAAGATAAATGATTTAGCTACATTCTTCCACCAATTAGGGGTCCATTAGATTATAACATGCAATAAATTAGACATGATTGGGTATGATTTGGGAAGTTATCTATCGTCACATGGACATCTATAGCCTCAATATAGTCACCTCTTACTCCCTGAATCATATCTCTACTACTAGCTAGACATCAATATATCTAGTCAAGGTTACTTGAATCACCCACATAATTGAGTTCTTGTGATGTATCCTTATAATAATTTTTATTTTTCCTTCTTTTTTATCTCTCATTTTTTTTTAGTATCTATTTTTTTGTTCTTTCATTTTTTATTTTCAAGCTATCTCAATTTTTAGGCTTGAAACCTATCTTTGAGTTGGGAGTCACAGTGATCATTTTGAAGAAATATAACCTTCATATTTTTTACTTGATAGTAGACTCACAATATTTGATCCTCGCCCATCTTTGAATATTAAATTATAAGTGATTTAGGATTCCAAGTGTTCTATTCCTTGTTCCTCACAAAACATCAACCTAGGATAAACCATCACCCTTAGGTTTGATAGTGAGAGAAAACTTATAAGCCACAAACCAAAGATTAGCTTTGATAAAAAATACCAAGAACAACCTCCCATTAGTAACCAACACAACCTTGCCTTGAGGAAAATAAACACTCACACCAATAAACAACAAAAAGGATACATAAAAATACCAAAAAACTAAAAGGACCAAAATAAACCACTGCAAACCAACATGCTTGCACAAGACTAGAACAATAAGAAACAAAATAAACCAATAAAACCAAACACTCAAAAAAAGCTAAAATAATTTTGGTACAAGGAGATGTCCTTAGGACCTCTTAGGATACAAAATATTTTTTGAGATGCAACCAATTCATTGGCAATGGAACATATTCTCTACTCATGAAATTGATCCTAAATGTGTTCTTTCCTAGGATCTATGATATCTAATAAGGACTTGGTCAAATCTCTCAAGCTTAGAATGACTACCCTTATTTTATTTTAAATTTTCCTACTAAAGGATCAGATTAGATATCCTAAAATATTTTTACTTTGGATCATTTTTGAACCACTTCTTAACCACTACCTAGAGTTTTGCTACATATTTTATAGTTGTAGTTATCTTTTCTTATAGGTTCAACAGATTCATCAATCTAACTTCAACTTTATCATCTATTTCTAGGTAATTATTTATAAATTCCAAGGAAAGGATTCTCAAATTAATCAAGGATACAAGATATAACCCATAGATTAATTGATAAGGATTTTCTACTAAGGAGGTCTTGATCCTAGTCCAGTCAACCCACAAAGTACAACTTAACTAGGTATGCCAATCTTTAGGATTTCTCTCTAATAGTTTCTTGATGACATTAATTAAGTTCTTTTTAGTATATGTTTCTACCCAATTCCCTTGTGAATAGTAATTGGAAGAAAAAATTAGGATTACCTTATGTTCAAAATTACATTCCAAAAAAAAAGTTGAAGAAAGGGAGGGGTTATGACATACTAGAGTGAAGGTCATTCCAAACCTAGTCATAATGACATGCTCCTATAAGAATTTTATCACTACCTTAGCAATGCAATGTTTGTAAGAAATGTCCTCATTCCACCTCGTGTAATAGTTATTGGTTGTTAGAAATAACTTATGTCTTGTAGAATAATGTGGGTTAATCATTCCAATGAAATATAAGCCCCCATTGGGAAAATTGATGTACCTCATATACTTGTTATAAGTGCATAGCTATATTTATCTCTCCATGTTCACAATTCTAATATATATGACATATTTTCACATGCTAGTGAGAATCCTTGAATAATGTAGGGTATTAGTAACTAAACCTTACTATTTTATGAGTTGTGGACTCACCCAACCCATGCCTAATTCTAAAATTTTCATGAAAATATACAAGAACTTGAGATGATTCATCTGTTCAACATAGGTTGTCATTGATGAAGAAGAATGTTATCAAAGTGTTTCAAGGCTGTCAAAAATTTCATTATTGTCAAGGTTGTCAAAGATGAAAAAGATTCTAGTAGTACTAGGATTATCATTATATTACATTATCGTATATGCATGTTGTGTATCTAAAGGTGTTAATCATGAAGAATTTGTCTCATCAATCAGATCCTATATCAAGTAACATGTACATCATGTTTTATTGGCATGACTACCTTTCTAGGAGTTGATGTGTATTATATGATTATTATACCATCTAGAGTATGCAGTCAGTATGACTATGGTGGTATGAAAGTTTATGCAAGGATATCTTTTGGACAAAGAGATTTCTCTAAAAGTACAAATATGGTTGGTATTTCTTTCAAAAATGCAGTGTTGCTCTATGGTTTGGAAGGAGAGTATGTCTACACTAGTTCTATTAGTTTCCTGAGTTTTTTAGAGGATATGTTTAGTGTACACGAGGTTTTCAGTGATAAAACATTCATCAATCTATTCAAAATTCAAGGCATGTATGGTAATGGCTAGTAGTGTGCGAAATTCAAATATTGCATGTGGTGTTAGGATAGGACTTCTTTAAGGTTCACGTGGTAGTGCATGACATTATGTTCTTTTGGCAGCAAGAAAATTGAAATTAGACTAACCTATTATACGTTTCATTTAAATTGAATTTAGGTCCACCTTATGTCATCTTGGCTATTTGTGGATCCTTGATCGACATTAAAGAGTGTTAATGTAATGCCATGTATATATTTAAAATGTTCAGATGTATGTGATGTAACTTGTGTATAATATGTAAAGCATAATTACATCGGTTGTCTGGAGGGTGCAAATTGAAGAGGAGTGAAGAAAAGTGAGATTGCCTATATTAGAAGATTATTTTCTATGAGAAAGAGTTTCAGCAGTGATTCTGGCACATGTATGTGTTGTATTGAAGATCCACAAGATTTATTATTGTATTCTAGTAGGATTGGTTTTCTACCTGTTGTATTGTTTCATTTGGGGATTGGTGTCTCCTATAGGTTGGTGCCTACTAGTACATTAGGGGATTATTATCTCTGGTAGGTTTGTGCTTACTTTAGTGTGTAAAATTCACTCATGCATTTTACATTATGAGGAAGGATTTGGATAGTAGATCCAAGTAGTTATTCTCACCATGGTTTTTCCCATCTTGGGTTTTCCATGTATACCTGGTTCTCTCTTGTGTGCTTTATGTTATTATATTTTGTTTGTTTATGCTTAATTGCTTATGAGGGTTTGTAGTGAATAATTATATATTCTGATAACTGTGGCAAAAATTAAGGATTTTTGAATTGTTTATATCTACTGATTCACCCCCCTTCTCAATAGATTATGTGCCCTTCAATTGGTATTAGAGCCAAGTTCCTTTGAAGAAGTCTAACAGCTTAAGGCAGGTCCAAGATGGCACATGAATTTTTTTTTAGGAATAATGCACCAATCTCTGATGGATCAAATTTTTCATTTTGGAAAGTTAGGATGGAGTCCTATTTGATGGATTTAGGAATGGACATCTAGATTTTAGTAGTAGAAGGATATGAGCCTCCTAAAAACCCTCCTAGGGATCATGCCGGAAAGAGGGATTGTGAACTAAATGCTAAGGCAAGGAATGCTATTTTATGTGGATTGACTAATTCAAAATTTGTGAAAGTGGTGCAATACAAAACAACAAAGGATATATGGGATAAATTGGAGACAATCTATGAAGGTGATGATAAATTCAAAGAGGCAAAGCTGCAAACTTACAAAGCTCAATTTGAAGGTCTGAAGATGAGAGAAGATGAGAATATTGCTACATTCATGCTCTGAGTTGATGAAGTTGTCAACTCTATTCGAGGTCTTGGTGAGGACTTGGAAGAGAAGATTGTTGTGGAAAAGATACTCATATCTCTCCCTTGAAGGTTTGATTCTAAAATATCTACTATTGAAGAAGCTAATGATATGAGTTTTTTGAAGTTGAATTAACTACATGGAACTCTAACTGCATTTGAGATGATATTTGAAAGTGGAGATTCTATAAGGAAAGAGGTTGATTTTAGAGTGTTTATGAAGCAGTTTGATCAAAATTTTGATGTTGGATCAAATCTGGAAGAGGAAAATTTTGTCAAGAAGCTACAAAGAGGTTTTGGTAAGTACAAAGTAAAATTACCTTTCAAGTGTTTCAATTATGGAGAAGGACATTTTATGGCTGTGTCCCAATGTTGAGAAAAAGAATGGAAAGAATTCATTTCAGAGAAAATTTAAAGGTCAGAGGAACATAAGAGTTTCTACACTAATGAGGAAGAAGACTACTCCATTGAAGGAGAAGATGAAGATGTCTTTGAAGATGAAAATAAAACGCTATGTTCATGGCTTTTGAGTCTACTAAAGGAGATGCAAAAATGGGTTTCAGAAACAGTGAAGAAGAGGTAGATCTTATGGAAGAATTGATGTGTATTGGAAAGTAAATCAAAAGGTTGAAGAACAAAATTGTGGAAGAAGTGGGAGCTAAAGATAAGATATCTTAGGAATTGAAGAAATAAAAAAAGATGATTGTTGATTTGAAGACCTAGAAAAGAGAGGCAAAAAGGATTGAAGAAGGCCTGGTAGCAAAGTTGCTATCAAGAGATAAATATTGTGAGAAGTTGGAAGAAGAAATTGTGACAGTAAGAAAAGAGCTTGAGAAAGTGAACCAACAACTACATATGAAGTTTGGAAAGAGTATTGAAACCCTAGATCAAATTTTGGGAAGTCGGAGAACTCTGCATGTCAAAAATAGAATAGGTTGTGATGATTAGAAGAAGATGATATGATGTTAGGATCTAGGACTGTTGCACATGAATCATAAATTTTACAATGATTAAACTGAAGATCTTGAAAACATAATTAAAATGCTTAGATAAAACATAACCAAATTAAAGTGAAGAGATTAATAGATGAGAGTAAAGAGAGAGAAGACAACACAAGTTGATAACGGATTTCACCAATATAGCTATGTCTCTGGGTCCTCTCCAATAGAGCGACCGATCCTTGATTATGCTCCAAAAATAATTACAAGGCTTCAACTATTACAAGTCTCCTCACAGCTCTCAGATGATAATGAATTACAAAAAGTCCTCTTACACAAGTACACCAAGCTTGACTGCAAGCTCCAAATGCACAAAGACAACAAATCACTATCAAAGTCCTAACTTCAAATTCCTCATCTCGTAGGAATTCTTCACCATTCTTCACAAAGCATAAACTGAATTCTGAATTAATACACTTGCACTCTCACCCCCCTTTTATACAAAAAAATTTGTTCCTTATGGCTAAAACCATAAAATTTGTAATTTTCCCCCTTAAAACCAATTTCCCTTATTTTTACAAATAAAACAATAACAATCCCCATTAAAACCATTTTAATTTGGTTTTAAGCCCTTAACACTTTTCATATTTGGGCTATTTGGTATAAAGGTTTTTGTTTTACTCATTAGGTTGTTTTTGTTTTATCCCCTAATAACCATTATAGGTTATTTTAGTTATACATTCAGGCTTATTCATTATTGTTTTAAAGGGGTTAATTTTTTTAAATTTTTATGAGATTTTGTTTTAATCAGTTGCATTTAAATTCCACCAAATCCACTTGGGATCCCACAAAATTCCGATCCCACCAAATCCACTTGGGATCCCACAAAATCCAATCCCACCAAATGGATTTTGTAAAATAAACCTCCACCACTTTATTTCTCAAAAATAAAGCATGGTGTAGTGGTGGTACATGAATTTAGTGAGGGGGATCCACATTTTTGCCACATCACCTACACTTTCCATGTCATCATCCAGTCAACTGCCACGTTAGCATCGAGTCAACCTTCAACTTTGATTGGCCATATCTTCTGCGTACGGGCTCATATTTTGATGAAACGAACATCATTGGGTTCATGTCATCGAGCCCTTTGATTTGACATCAATTTTGATTGATTCTAAGATGATCATTTTTCCACCTTTTTGATAGCCTTAGGTACTAGTTTGACCAAACTTTGACTGGCCATAACTTGAGCATACAGACTCCTTTTGACCTCATTCAAGTTGCTTTGGATCCATATTTTTTATCTCTCCACGATGATGTTGAATTATGGAGCATAAGAGACACTTAAATTTTTTACGTCGAGTATCCCCCTGGATCAGTCATCCCCACTGGAGAACTTTTGGACCTCCAAAAGTTGCATTTATTGAGAAATTAAGTGAGGGAATGGCCTCCCCACTTGTCCTATATCCTCTGTCCATCTACACATCTGGCTCATCACCACAATCAATACTGCAATAATTTTGCTAAACATATGTATCATTCCATCACTTCTATAAGCATCCACATCAACCGTTACATCCATTAACAAATAACCACTGACTAATATCAAGTTGAATAACAATGCAGATACAAAAGCGAATGAAGCAACAACATGTCTATCTTTCACAACAGGAACATTTTTACCCAAGGGACCATCAATGATTTCATTTACCGCATGTCGTATTGTTGGTGTATCCTACAACATCCGATTAGCCTTAATTACCTCAAGTTCATGTCTAGAACCACCTAACTTGACAAACATAAGAGATAAGTCTTTACTTGCATTAATCACCCTTTTCAACTGTCATGTGTTTGTAAAAGATCTACCAGTATTGATCCTGTGAGAATGTACATTATACCTGATGCCATCTTTAAACAAATGATCATGATTAAGTTCCCTATAGAAAATAGCCTTTCAATAATACAAATATGGGCTTCCCAACACTATCCCATTGACATCTAGTGGAGCCACATCAAACTGCAACTCATCAACATACTTACTTGTGATTGTGAATCTTAAAGTATATTGCCTTGTTACTTGCAATTCAGTATTTTCACAAACCCAACCTAGTGGATAAGGTCTCTAATGCAATGTAGTTTTCAATCCCAAATTACTTACAACATCTTTTGAGATTAGGTTAATTTGAGATCCACTATCTATGAGAGTATCAATTTTAGTGTGCTTAGCAACCACCCTTATGTGAAATAGCTCATTTCTTTTCTTATCTTCAGGAACATCATAGACTGAAGAAGAATAAGAAAAATTAACAACAAAAACATTGGTAGAGAAATCCTTACCTTTGAGTCCCATTGTTGTTATCTTAGTTTTATCTTCAGACTCTGAACCAACAACATTTTTGGTCTCCTTCTTTCCTTTCTATTTATGAGCCCATTTCGGCTTCAATTTTGGATGCAACTTCCAGTAGTGATCTACATCACGACCTTCCCTATCACAATGAGAGCATGTGAGCTTATCATCCCTCTTCTTAATGGTAGTTGTCTTCTTCCCCTTTCTTGTATCTTTAGATTTACCTTCAGACTTAGATTGCTTCTTGTCAGGCTTATCAATAAAAGTACTCTTACCTCTAGACTCCAAGTGTGTGGCTTGAACACATACTTCATCCAGATTACTAGGATGCAATACCAAAGTAGAACGTCATAGATAAGAATGAAGACCACCTATGAACTTAAGCAGTGTATCCTGGGTGTACAACGGAACATTCAATGCAATAGCCCTCTTCCTGAATTCATGAGTGTACTCTTGGACAGTTTGACCTTTCCCTTGCCTAAACATTTTCTATTCCATCATTAACTGTTGCATATGGCCTAGGGGATAAAATTGCTTCTTAAGAGCATTAACAAATTTTACCCAAGTTAAACTGACTCTACCATGTGAAATTTCTGCCGAAGTTCTACTCTCCCACCAAGTGAGAGTTGTACCTTCCAACCAAAGAGTAGCTAACTAGATCCTAAAAGAATCATCTAAGAGACCTTGGACTCTACAATACACTTCTACTTGTTGAACCCAGTCATCTAATTTCTTAGCATCTAATCCCCCACAATACTTAGGTAGATCAAATTTTACATCCAGTTTAATTCTAGGCTTGTGTGCACCCTTGAAAGGATTAGAAGAAGAAGTAGAATCGGTAGAAGAAGGAGAAGATAGAGAATAAGGAGAAGATGGAGAAAGATTTTTTGGAGGCTCATCATCACCTCTTGGTCATTTCCCTTTGTCCTTCCGATATTCACACTTCCCTTGCTTCGAAGAATCTCCTTTTCCATGATTCTTATGTTCCTACTTTTCTTTCTTTTCTTGAAAAAGAACTTCTACCATTGCCTTCATTTTGAGAAAATATTTTCAAAAGCTCTTCTCATCAATTTCTAGACTTTTTCCAGCTTCCAATCCTTCCATCTTTGGAAAATTTCTTCATTTACCGATCTCAAGATTGTATTTTGCAAGCTTTCCTTCACCGCGTTGGCTCTTGGATCGCATTATCATTCACCTCTGCAAACATTAGTCACAACAAAGCTCTTGTACCACTTGATCTAATGTTAGGATCTAGGACTATTGCACGTGAATCATAACTTGTACAATGATTAAACTGAAGATCTTGAAAACATAATTCAAATGCTTAGATAAAACATAACCAAATGAAAGTGAAGAGATTAATAGAGGAGAGTAAAGAGAGAGAAGACAACACAAGTTGATAACGAAGTTTGCTAAGATGGCTACGTCTCTGGGTCCTCTCCAACAGAGCGATCGATCCTTGATTATGCTCCAAAAACAATTACAAGGCTTCAACTGTTACAAGTCTCCTCACACCTCGCAGACGATAATGAATTACAAAAAGTCCTCTTACACAAGTACAACAAGCTTGACTGCAAGCTCCAAATTCAGAAAGACGACAATTCACTATCAAAGTCCTAACTTCATGTAGACACGGAAAATATACAATTTGATCCTATACATATGATCCTGATCTTACTAACATCGTTTCTTCCTAAATCATCCCCTTTACTAATTAATTTAGTTGAATAATCTTTATTTGATTAAATTCATCATATTTCATCTCTTAATTAAATAAATCAAATTTATCTGATTAAGTCATTCTCTTCCATTAATTAAATAAATCATTTTGTTTAATTAATCCTATAGTCTCTCTTTTAATTAAATAATTCACTTTATTTAATTAAATCTCTAAAGTCATCTCCTTAAATTAAATAAATTAATCTTTATTTGATTTAATCTAAAACCACCTTCTTTAATTAAATAAATCAATCTTTATTTA
Source organism: Sequoiadendron giganteum (assembly GCA_007115665.2). Taxonomy (NCBI): domain Eukaryota; kingdom Viridiplantae; phylum Streptophyta; class Pinopsida; order Cupressales; family Cupressaceae; genus Sequoiadendron; species Sequoiadendron giganteum. The sequence goes on along the minus strand of CM021105.1, from coordinate 241,262,019 downwards.
ATAAAATCTAAATGAAATCATTGGATGGCTGCGGTTTGGTGGATGTAGCCCACATTGGGTGAACCACGTTAAATTCTCTGTGTTATTTTTCTGTGTGTTTTACTTCTGGTTTATTTGATAAAATCTGCATTTAGCTTTTAGATATCTGCCATTGAAAACCTAACAATTTATTAATTCATCCTTTTTCCCTCAACTTGGCATCAAAAGGGAATATTCTTCAAATTTGAAAATCCCTCCAAAAGGGGATGAGTACATCCAACAAGGCATTAAAGGCCTCTTACATGTCCTTTTCCTTGAGCCAAGTGGCAATAACTTCTCTTCCACATCCTCTTCCATAAGCAAACTTTCAAATTTCAAATTCCACCTAACTTCATTTATGTGCACATTCATCCAAATGTGCTCATTCCTCCTCCAATCACATGTGGACAAGTGGCCTTCTCCATTGGTTGGTATTTTGTCCCACATTCATCCACTTTTCTTATTCTTCCATTCTTTAAATCTATAAATATAGGGCCTCTCCTATTGAATTGATCATCCACAAATCATTGCAAGCTTACTATACTCAATTTCACTTGCAACTTCATCCATTTTCATTCAAGTTTCATAGTTTATCAAGGTTATTGGAAATTTGCATCAAGTAATCAAGAACCATCATCAAAGATCATCAAATCACACTAAGGAGTTGGGAAAGGGCCATTTTCTACACACAAATGGAACCAATTCCCCCATGGGATTAAAAGTTTACTCATTAGAATAGGATTCAACTGCTTTTGTTGTGTTGTTCTTCATTTCTTTTTCTATCTTGATGTTTCAATCTAATTTCATGGGGAATGTTGCTTCTATCTTGCATTTTGATTTGATTTTATGTTTGTGTTGGTATAGAAATACCATTCACATTTTGGCGCTAGAAGGAGGGCGAATCTAGAGAAATTCATCACATTTTTTCTAAAAAAATTGTGCTTTTTTAATTAATTTTGCTATCTATAGGAAACTCTGCCGCTATCAGTCCAATTGTGCTATATTTTGCCGCTCCAAACTCCAAACTCTGTCGCTGGAGTCTTCCCACCAAAAAATTTTGAATTTCAAAGGGAACTGCTGACTTTCCAAAATTCAAACTGCGCCGCTTGCCAAACAACGTTGCAACCGCAGTTACTGTTTTTCTGCAAACTGTCACTCTCAATCTTCAATGGTACTATATTGTGTCACTGACCTTTCCAAATTGCGCCACACCCGCGAATTGTCGTTGCAGTTGTGTAAAAGGCATAATTCTGGTTATTTTTGACATGTTCTTTTTTCCATTTTGATTATTTGGACTTCTAATTGGTTTTTAGTCTCTGTTTTTGCAATATTAACTAGTTTTTGCAAGTTGGCTTGATTGAAGTGAAGGAAGGAAATGAATACTAAGGGTTCTCCATGTTATCATTAACTCATTGTATCAAGTGTTTTTAAACACTTTTGGGAGAAATTATAATCCCTCTTTTAAGGATTTTCTATATTCTTGCTTTAAGATTACTAAATTTTGTTTGGGCTTAAAAATAACAAAACAAAAGGTTAAAAAGAATCATAGGAAAACTCACTAGATCTTGTTTTGGGACTTAATAAATGAACAAACAAATCTCACACTTCAAATTTGGTTCTTAAAAAAAAAAAGAATTCATATCATTTCTTTGTGGTTAAAATGAACATGTGTATTCTTTGCTTTGTAATCCCTTATCCAAGTTAATATCATTAAAAGGACGTATGCACTTCTCTCACGCTTCATTGTGATCTTAAGAACCAAAATTATTTTTGTGATATTAGGTTCTATAAGTGATTACCTCCACACTTGAATTTGGATTCTTAAAATTGAACAAACCTTGCGAGTGTGAAGAAAAGGTATTGTGTGTGCTCCCACCAAAATGCGTTAGGTGGCTGAACTACAAATACACTCCTTTGCTATTGTTCAACCTTAAAGAGCCTACCTTGGTGGAAAAAAGTACTCACCCCAAGGGAACGACTCAAACCGATAACGAGCTAAACGCAAAGCTTCTCCCAATCAGTATATAAATTTGAATGTTGAGGAAATCTCATCCTTACAGAAACTCCTACAGACAAGAAAGTGATACTCTTTGTCTGAGTTGATCTTGCATCTCGTGTGGCTTTCTGAATGGGTGCCTTGATTAAAAGCCAAAATCCTTATCTATTTTTTGATGCAATAATGTTTGTTCTGAAGACATCCCACATTTTTATGACTCTTTGTAGAGATGAGAAGTATGCCATGGTAGTTTCATGGGTACTGATGCTTGGCCTACCCGAGAAGAGAGTGCACTATAAGGGGGAGCCTGTGTGGTCAAGCATCTAATCATCCACTCAGAGTAAGTGTAGTTGGATTTGTCCAAGTGGGAACTCAATGAGTACTACCTCTTTTATCCATAGAGTTGTGCATATTCTTTGAAATCAAAACACTTTGCTTGGATCTCAAAACATTTGAAAACAAATATTCACAAAATTCTCAAAAATTTCAAACCCTTTAGGGGGGACAAATACCTTTGACAAATCCAAGTGCTCTTGCTTACCCTAGGGATTTCATCCTTAGAGGTTCCTAATTATTTGGATTTAATCATCATTTGTTCTCACTAAAGTCAACATTAGGAAACTTTTTCCTTCATTTCCTTGATTCTCACATAAGGGACTTTGTGGGATGATGAGAAGTTAGGACATTAGACATCTAGTTTGAAACTCTAATCAAGAAATTGTGTGTGGTAAAAGGAAGTCATTAAGCAAAGCTAAGAAACAATTTAACCCCACACATGTGTTCTTCCAAATGATTTCCCAAAAGATCAAAATCTGAAAGCCAAAGTCCAAAGGTCTTAGTCAAAAATCTCACAAGAAACATTTGTCTATGCTTTATGAATTCAGAGAAAGATTGACCTTCAACTTTTACAAACGTGCATCAAGAAACAATCCTGATTTGTATGATTTTTATTGTCAACAAAATCCAAGTCTTTTTCAAAAGTACGCTTTTCTCACATAGGAAGTACCAAGCGTGTTCTTCAATACTGAGGTCTTGTAGAAAGGAATTCTATCTAGGTCTAATCTAGGATCAAAATCAATCATTCTCATCCATCCCTCAACATCAAAATCAAAAATCACCTCATCAACAACTCTTGGAAATCTTGAAAACATCATTCGTGCTATACCTTTTGGAAAATCCAAATCATCTTTTCTAATTAGATGTGTGTAGATGAATCCTTCTTCACATATTTAGTCAAATTATCAAACCTTGTGAACAAGTCTACCTCTTGATAACATCCAACATCTTGAGGTTTATAAGTTCATTATCTAAAATCAAAATCAAAAACATCTTGTTTGGCTAGGGGTGTTTAGATGAATCCTTCTTTACACGCTTAGTCAAATTATCGTCTTGTGTACAAGTCTACTCTAGGACAAAATCCAACCTCTTAGAGTTTATGAGTTCACTATCCAAATCAAAATCCAATCAAGCCAAGGTTCTTATAAAATCAAACCAAATCAAAATCCAATCAAAGTACCAAAGTCTAGTATCTCCTTCAAGATTTCTCAAGAGTTCAATCATTCGTATCATCCATCTCCCATTTATCTCATCCCCATCATTTGATCCTTAATTATCGTAGTTATTCTCTTTTTGTGCCTAAAGTTAGATCAATCTAAAATAATTAGAGGTTCATCTCACACATTATTGAAAATTGATCCCTATTTTATGGTGCAAACTAGATCGCAACACAAGAACATGGAAATCAACAAAGAAACATCAACTTCGAGTGATCTAAGCCAAACCACTCCTTAAATGAATCCCGTTCGATCAAGCAATCCATTAACCAATCTTCCTCCACTATCACAAAATCCTCAAGAGGAGGGTCAAGTGGAGTACATCACCAGCAATGTATCAGGGATGACACAAGATGAAATTATTGAAATGGTTCAAAATCGTCACTCACAGAATTTTCAACGCCATGTTGAGGCTCAATCCCTCCCTGTACATGCTTGAGTTAGCAAAAGAAGGGGCCAAACTCCCTTCTGATTATGACATAAGCACTATTGTGGAGAGGCCTCTTGGGATCATGCCCACAATCTCATCCACACCTCCATTTCAAAGTGTCACTCAAAGCATCCCACAAATCACATCATCCATTGCTTCAACTCAACTGATTGTTAACAAGGGAAGCTCATTTCTTCATGCACTTCAAACACATCCCCTTGTGAGCAATCGAGGTTCGGATGCAAACACCATACCAGATCAATCCATCCTAGTAAATCCTTTACACCCATATGTTCTGCTCACACTTCATGATCCCACCAATCCAGCCTCTTTTCATGCAACACCAATGTATCCCCTCAACATGCAAACCTCTCTCCCATGATCTCACAAGGAGAGGGTGAATTATTCGGAACAAGTGGAATCTTCGATCCCTCCTCATCATCACTTTTCCAAGGGAATACACCACCATTTCAACCATTACCATTGACATCTGCATAACCCCTTAGGTTGGGCCTTCCACCTTTACCATTCATCAATCAACAAAATCCAAGCAACCCCCTATCATAAATCAAAAAATCATACTGAATCCTCCCATCTTTCCATAGATCTCGCAACAACAGATGGCAACCATTCAAGCAACCCTAGTGATTAAAACATCATCTACCATCCCCCAAGTATCTCAAAATATGGTCACCCAAGGACCAAGCATCTCAATCACACCATCCACCACACAAACCCCAATCATCAATACAACAGTCCCTCTCATCACAACAACCAACACTATTCCTAATCCGCCACCACCACCACCAAAACCCAACATGGAAAACTCATTTAGAATCATGTTGCAAGAAGCTCAACAAGCCGCCTATCAAAAGGTGCTTCAACAAATCCAAAATCAACAAGCTGCACATCTAGCTTCTCAGTAAGCGCAAGCGCAATTAGTGGCACAACAAGCGCAACATGCGCAACAAGCTACCCAAGCCCATGCTTTACTACAATAGCAAGTTGCCCAAGCTGCGCAAGTAGCTCAAGCCGCTCAAGCTATGTAGGTTGCCCAGGCTACACAAGCAGCCCAACAAGCACAGGCACAAGCTCAAGCCCAATATCAAGCTCAACAAGCACAAGCACAAGCACAAGCTCAATACCAAGCACAATTGCAAGCAGCCCAACAACAAGCATATCAACAAGCCCTACAATAGTATCAAACACAACAACAAGTGGCTCAACAGCAAGCCCAACAACAAGCCTTGTTGGCACAACAACAACAACAAGACAAACAACAAGCGTTGTTGGCACAACAACAAATGTAGGCATATCAACAAGCCTTAATCGCACAACAAAGCTTGCAACAAACTCCCACCAACACCCCACCCATCAATCAAACACCTCAACCACCTCAAAACACATTCACTCCACCTCTTGATCTGCAAAACAATGTGACAACACAAATCAAACTGCTCTCACAACAAGTGTTCGATCTCCAATCAAGAAAAACAACAAGGATAGCCGACAATCTATGTCCTTATCCTTTCGATAGGAGCCTTGCAATGATACCATTTCCAAAGGGATTCAAAATCCCTAATTTTGACAAATACCGCAAGTTGGGAAACCCTGAAGATCACATCAGGGAATTCCAAGTACATTGCATGGAAGTCAAATATAACGATACATGTCTAATGTGGCTATTTCCTTGAACCTTGGTTGGTCCCGCCATGGACTGGTTCTCTCGTCTTCCTATGGGCATCAAAATGTTCCAAGAAATCATAGATGCATTCATAAAGAATTATGCATTCAACATTGGCATGGATTTTATTCTAGAGGAACTATTTGCGTTCAAACAAGGAAAGGGGGAATCATTCACTTCCTTCCTGCAATGATGGCGATCCAAGGCCAATCGAAGCAAGTGGGCCATGCCAGCGGAGCAAAAAAATTGTACTATCATTTCCAATCTCGAGAAAATCTTGGCAATCCATCTAAAGATGCAGTGCATCACCACGTATGACCAATTGATCCCCAAGGCGCTCAACATCGAATGAGCCGTTATTGCACAAGGGGGGACACCCACCTATCCAGAACATCAAGACAACCACCCTTCCACCAGCTATAACAAAAAACATCGCACGTGAGCGAAAAATAGAAATGTCACCAATGATGGAGTGGTTGATGCCAAAGTCGTGATCAGTGTTGGGTGATCCCACAATAGTGGGTTACACTTTTTGGCTAAACTTGACATTGAAAGCAACATTTTGAGCAAAATCTTCACTTTTTGACATTTATAGTAGGTAAATTGTTAGGAATTTGAAGATGATCCAAACTAGTGATTTGTGAGATTTTCTTTGTAGATTGTAAATATTATTATTTTTTAAATAAAAAGAAAATTGTAATTTTTTTTGCATCTCCTTTGATAACTTTTTTTTGCATCGAATAACTTTTTTTCTACAAAGGATTGAATTATGGTTCTTTTGAATTTAGGTTGGTAACACTGATATTTAGGGCATCCATTTTGTTTCATAACTTTTTTTTGAATATTTTTCTTTTAATTAAGTTTTAAAGTCAAACTAATTACAATTTAGACATAGGTGCACTTTCAATCGCATAAGTTTTTTTGTATTTTATGAATTTTTTTTATTTTTTTTTTTGAATGAGGACATAAATATTGGTGGGTACATATTTTTTCAAAAAAAAAATTCACTAATTTACTATTTTTCCACAATAGTTTTTCACCGAACTTAATGTTCGGTGAAAAACCTATGTCTAGTAAAACTAAAAAATATAATACCAATTAAAAGCAAAATATATCAAATTTATAGTTGTTAGGAAGTTTGTTTAAGGGCTACGGTTCTCCAACTTGACTCATCTATTTGACTCTATTTTTTGGTTTTTTTTCATGCAACGCGTTTTATCAACAACTTTTTAGCTTTTCCTCCTTTTTTTTCGAATTTAAATATTAATAGTTTTTTTCGGATTTTAATATTAATAGTTTTTTTTCAATTTTAATATTAACAAGTTAAGTGTAGTGTAGTTTTAATTTATTTTTTCTAAGTTTCAGAATGCATGTAATGATTTTAATATTAATATTAATAGTTAAGTATAGTTTTAACTTCTTCTTTTTCTATTTTTTTTTCGGATTTTAATATTAACATGAAGTGTAGTTTTAACTTCTTTTTTTCTAAGTTATTAATGCATATAATGATTTTAATATTAATATTAATAGTTAAGTGTAGTTTTAACTTGTTTTTTTCTAAGTTTTTCAAAATGTATGTAATACATGTTAATCAATTTTAATTTTTTTTTCTAATATTAGCAGTTAAGTTTAGTTTTAGATTTTTCTTTTCTAAATTTATTTAATGCGTGTTAATCACTTCTCAGATTTTTTTTTTAAATTAGCAGTTAAGTTTAGTTTTATCTTAAAATGCATGTTAATTAGTTTTTAATTTTAGGATTGAAATTATAGGGTTTTTTTTTGTAAATCATTATATAAGTAAGAGAAACTCAGAGGAATTGTGAAGGATATTTAGGTTTTAGAAGACAAGTTTTGGAGAAGAGAAATAAAAAAATTGTGAAAGATATTTTTCTTCTAGAAAGCAAGTTTTGGAGGAGAAGATTTAGAAAAATTGTTAAGCGGTATTTTACAAAGGAGATGGGGAACAAAAAGACAAGAAAAAGTAAGATTGCGCGAAAGTATTCAGCAAAAGATTCTAAATTTAGTTTATATTTTTCAATTTAGTTTAGATTCTAATTTTAAATTTAGATTCTAATTTCTAATTTAGTTTAGATTATAATTTCTAATTTAGTTTAGATTCTAATTTTAAATTTAGTTTAGATTTTTAAATTTTTAATTTAGTGTAGATTTGAGTTTTTTAATTTAATTTTGATTTAAAGTTTATTAATTTAGTTTTAATTTAAGTTTCTTAATCAAGTTTCACTTTAGATAAAATTTAGATTTTAGATCTTTTACAATTTAGAATTTAGAGCTAGATTCTTCTAATTTAGTTAGATTTAATTTTTTAAATTAGAAGAATATTTAGTGTATTTAGTGAATCCTAAGTTATTTGACGTGTTTTTGTGTAGGGAATCAACATACAGAAACTGAAGTAGTAGTCAAGCCAAATCTAGATACTAGAGCAAATGAAGTTGAAGAACACGTAATTGATGTTAGGGGGGAGGCCCTAGTGCAAGGAATGGATGTTGGAGAGGGGTCAAGATCACTTTTGAATACCATCATGGAAGAGCATATGCATCTACCTAAAGAGGTTAGGAGAAAAATTTCTTCTAGAAAATTAGATCATTTATTTCAAATGGATATGGAAAAATTGAAGTTTTATGCTGAACAACCTAAACGCACTACTAAGAGTCAATGAAAAAAATTGCAAAGCAAATAATTTCTCATTTCAATAAACTTGATACACCCAATCAAGCCCAACTATTGTTAATTGTACTCCTTAATAATGAGCTACAAGAGTCATTACAATTGTTGGGTGTAGATACGAGTACAAAAAAGAGGAAAGGTTCACAACTACAAAAAGATATTGTGGATAATTTAAGAAAAGGTTTGGGTTCTATTGGGAAACAATCTCGATCAACAGATAAGGCAATTTCAAGAAGAGTCATGTTGACATCGATTTTAAGTGAAAAAATGGCCAAAAAAAGACAAATCTCTTCACTTTCAACCGTAATTAATTTCAGCAGAAAGACATTGACACAATATACCAAAAGGAGAAAGGTTCTCGATGATAGTACCTCAGAAGGAAATTGGGCAATTATGTGTAGAGCTCCTCGATCTGACAGGATTCAAGATGTTTTTAGAAACTTCATCTCAAGCTTTTGGAACGGTCATACTCGTCCTTCATCAAATAGAAGAGATTTTATCAAACACAAGATTGGGCCCAATAATAATGAATTACATACAAAACATTGGTTAGACATAAAAAAACATGAGATGTATGTGTTGTTTTGTAATTCAAATCCACATATAAAAATTGGGCAAACAATGTTTGAAAAGTTAAGGCCATATTATGTGAAGACAAACAAGGTTTTTGAAACTTCTTGTTGTCGTCATCATATTGAATTTGATCTCTACTATCAAGTGTTTCAAAAGATTAGAGAAAAAAGTGATGGTTTTCAAAATGCACCTCCTAGATGGGCAAGTCAGTTCATAGCATCCATCCTATGTGATAAATCAAATGATGATAATGCATCCAGTCAAAGTAGTTGCATAAAAGGAGTTTGTGAAACATGTAAAAATTTGGCTAAAATTCCTTTGAGAGACAAAGATACCGACCTAACAAAGTTAGTATCTTGCAAGAGTTACACATACATCAAGTTTCATACCAAAAGTGGCAAATAATCAACAAGGTTAGATTATGTAGAAGAGGAGATACCAATGGGAACATTTATGGAAAAGTTTCGTAAATTGATACAGCCATATATACAACATTCTTTCTTTTCTAAGTGGCAAGCACAATAGTTTCAGACATTAAGAGATACTTTTCCACTTGGAACAGTGTTATCAGTAGTAGACTTTGTAGAGAATTACTCTTTTGTACATCAAAAAGAGATTCAATCACAATACTATTTTTCAGAGCAGATCACTATTATGGTGCAAGTGTGTTATCGACATGCACAAGTGGATTTGGATGGTGTTGACAGTTCATCTAAGGCACGATTCATTAAGAAAGAATATCACTTCTATATTACTGATGACAAAGAGCATGACACACTATTTGTACAACATTGCTTCAAGAATTTTTTTGAATATTTGGCAATCAAGGGTGTCAAAATTGAAAAGCCTTTTGTATGGTCAGATGGATGTGCTTCACTATTCAAATCATCAAGGCCATTTTATGAACTACGTAGATATCATCAAAATGACAACATACCACATGTTTGGAGCTTTTTTGAGAGAAGACACGGAAAGGGTGAACATGATGGTGCAGGAGCTTGCATCAAACATGCTCTAAGAACACAAAATGAATTATGAGGGAGATCGCATAAAAGATGCACATGATGTTGTTGAATGGTGTCATAAACACTTTGCATCAAATGAGGTTGGCACATCTCCAACAACCAACCGATACATTCCACATAGAGTGTTTTGGGAGATATCAGGTATGTTTTTGTTTGAATTTAAATCTTTAAATATATATATATATATATATATATATATGTGTGTGTGTGTGTGTGTGTACATTCAAGTTTGTTTATTTTAGTTTCAATATATTTATATTGATTACTACTTTTTAATGCAAAATTATGTTTTGTAGGTGTGGATAGAAGATCAATGCGTGGATGCAAGAGGGTAGAGAAAACAATATTGTTGCATTCTGTCATGAGTGCAGGTAGTTTCCCATGGACATTGCACACTAGGGATTACTCATGTTTTTGTTATGACTGTATTTTAGAAAACTATGATGAATGAAATAACCAACAACAAGGATATGTCACTGAACAGAATTTGGTGCCACTACATGTTAGTGACACATCCAATGAAAATGAAGATGAAGGCTTTGAAGACATTGCTTTGATTTCAATTGATTATGATCATATTTCAGGACTGATTAAAAAAGGTATGTACATGTATATATATTTATATCATGCATGTATGAGCTTGTGTAAATTTGTAGCTTAATCATTTATTAAATTTTATTTGGCTACTTTTTAAAGTAAATTTACATAAACTTAAATGATAGTGGAAATATAATTTTTTTTACAAATTTCCATGTAATTTTGGTGTAGGAGATGTTTTTGCAGTCATAGCAAAGCCTGGGAACATAGAAGGTGTTAGTTATTATCTATTTCATTGCACAAGAGAGAGGAGGAAGCTATCAGAATCATAAACAAGTGATGGAACGTCATTCCCCATAGGTCTAACTAAATAAATTGATGTGCTTAAATGATTTATCTATTGAATGTATATTTTGAATATTTTGTTACTTCTATTGACCTTGTAAATGTTATGTCTTACCTTGGAATGTTGGTTCCTTTAGGTTCAGTTGTAGTTCAAGGGACATATCTCAAGCAAATCAAAATTGTTCAAAATGGGATTCATTTCATTGATTATCAACCTGAGAACAAGGTATATCAATATAGCCACCTAGTAATTGCTATTTCCTTGTCCCTTCATCCAGTTCTACATGTGCATGGGCGTCGTAAGTGGAGACTAGATAGTGATGATCATCAGGGAATATTACATGTTATTGAAGAGCGGTCTGAACCACTTGAATTGGTTTGAATAACGAGATGTGCCATAGGTTGACTTGAACAATTTACTTATATTAAGAGGGAAACTGTTAGAAGAGTAATCTTTATTTGGTAAAGTTTATTCTTTAATTGTAATTATTTATTTTTTAATTCCTTTATTAAGGAATATTTGTAGCCACCTCCTTAAGAGGTTCTTAACACATTGTACTTTGTATCATTTTTAGGCATTTTTCCTCCATTAATAATATTGGGGTTTTTTCTTGTTTTTTCCCCTTATCAAATTCTTGTGTATCCTTATCATTTGGTGGTGCTCGGTTTGGCTACTTTGTCTTTGGTAACATTTTTCCTTCAAACTATGCTCATTGGCTAGTTCTTTCCTTTGATCAATTTATCTTTCCTTTTAGAAACTTAGTCAAGAGATGCTTTGTTATGAAAGTGGAGAATATGATACATGTGAAAAATAATGAATATAGATTGAAATTTGCTTGAGTGTTCTACCATACAAAGAAGATAAAATTAAAAATCTAACATGTATACATGTTTTTGTTTTTGAAGTGAAAAATCAAGTAATATGACTTCTTTTGAAAGTTGTTACCTACAAATCTATCATTACAAACAAATGAATAATGAATCAAAATTATGCCTACCAATATGGGTAGAATCCATCTTAATTAGTATTTTTTTATCCCCTTAGTTACTCTCAAAAAGTTTCAATAAAGGGCCCATATCATATTTGTGATTTAGGTAATAAGGAGGGAAATTTAAATCCAACTTTTTTCATAGAAAAGAGCATAACTATATCAATTCCCACATCTTTAATTTAGATATAACTTTATCTTCATGAGAAGCATGAACAAGGTCTTCAACCTCCTACAACAAGTCTACTATTAGATAATACATCTTCAAGAATTTCACTAGGTAGATCATGGTCCATTTATTTTTCTCTCATTTATTTGAACCTTTCCATTAGCCTTGGTATTGTCTTAGTGGGAGATGCTAAATAGTTGTTTGAAACCTAAACTATCTACCCAAAATATGTTTTAGATAACTTAATCACAAATGCATCTTTTATTATATCTCCACAAAAAAAAGTCATTATCTGACCGAGGTCGAGACACAAATTTGAAATGGAAAGGTCACAAAGTTATGAATTAGACATGAATAACATTTTCTTCAATCAAACTTGTATCTTTGTAAGAGGGATTTCTTCATATATAAGAATCCATTATCTAATGATGACATATGAAGAGAGGATGATGATAAATTTGTACCTTGATGTTAATAGACTAATGCACTTTAGTCAATGATCATCAAAGAAGTATAAAATATTAGATAAAATATGAAGATAGGATGATGATAAATTTGTACCTTGATGTTAATATACAAATGCACTTTAGTCAATGATCATCAAAGTAGTAGAAAATATTTTTTATTACTGTTACCTATTTTTCACTACCAGCTCAAACAGGTAGAGATGAATTGTAAATTCAAAGCTAAAAGGTACACAAATTGTTCAAAAAATTTCTACTAAAGTACTCATATTGTGCATTATTTCATTACAATGTAAATTTCAATGATATTGTGCAAAAAGCATTCCAAAATGATGTCATAGGTTTGCATAATGTTTGTTGTTTTATTCATAATGTACGAACCAAAATCCCACACAAGCCGTGGGAGTAACTCATTTTGATTTTTACAATCAAATAAAGGGTGCATAAGCAAAGGTAAGCTATACAACTGAAAATAAAGAAAGCATAGGGTAGAAAGTGATTCGTCATTGCCTGGAATGACGAATCGTTGACAGGTTGGGTCTTCAGTTGCAATTCCAGCTCCAGCTCCAGCTCCGCGTACCTGCAAGTATGATGAAAGTGTGGTTAGAGCAATGCGGATCAAATCCTATCATATGCCTATGCTACCAACAGAAATATAAAATACAATCGATCGGGCATCCATCAGATGATTACAAAAATTCAAAGAGCATTAGGAAAAGAGGAAGCTTTCAGTTTCTTTTATTTTGCTAACATGTTTGATTCATTGTGCAGGAACAAGTGCATTATTTTCATGATCATCTTATCAGATATGTGGAGTAAAACGAGCTCCCACAAGGGTTGAGCCTGACATATCAAGGAGGACACACTCTCAAGTCACATACGAGAGTTCATTGATATTGTCAGAACAGTCATTAACAGGGCTGCTGAAACTAAAGAATATAATTCTATAAGCAGCCTTATTCCAAAGAGATTCAAAAAAGTAAGTAAAGAACTCATCAATTTCGTTAATTTTTTGTTTCAACTCTACTTTACATTTTCACATTACATCTAAATGAGGTATCGAGCCTCTTTACACTAAAGAGAACATAAACAGAATATCAAGCATGGAGCTTTTTCATGGAGCTTTAGAATTGTTTTTACAAAAGACAATGAGGTCACACCATCGTGGTTGAAGTCATGTATGTTTGCTTTCAATACGGTTTTCATCATGCTGAGACAATAATATTGGCAAGAAAATGGCATTCATTTTACAAAAATTTGAAACATCCAAGTGCCAGTATTATGATAACCTACAACAACAAAGATTAAGTGCAGCAAAAGATAATTAAACTGTGAAAGGAGCAGAGAAGTATGCAAGGGGTTTAAAGGAGGCTCTATGACAATTTGCAGCAGAAGAAGGATAGTCAAAAATAAAAGAAAATCAACACTAAGGCAACTATCATGTATGCCTAGAGGAGTATCTTTTAGCATCACAATGGGTAAGCAACATTATTATCAAAAAATGTTTTTTTTGAAACATACATCTATCATAGTGTTTTCTAGACTTTGATCAACACAATGGCAAGGATAAGTACACAATACTCAAATTACAACAACCTTGCCTAGCAATGATTACCAAAAAAGGTAAAGGTGTAAGCCAGTGATAGACCAAGGGCAAGATATGGAGAACAGACTTTCATTATCTTTTGTAGCATTTAATCAGCAAAGGCAAGTGATCCTAGAAGCACAAATAAAGAGAGGACATGGCCAGACAAATGTATGCATAGAGATATGGAGCGGTTCATGCATAGTCTTTATTCTCTTTCTTTCATAGGTGCAGGGTGCAGTTCTGAAATAAATGAAAAACATCAAATAGAAATTTCTAATGCAAACGGCATATAGTAACGACCAACAGTAGAGTTTCATTGCATAGTAACTATCATAGCCATGGTGTTTATTGTGCTAGAAGACATACAAAGTCCCCTTATTCTTTCAACATAAAGAAAGAATGTTTGTTCTATTGTTTTGGGTAAGCTTGTATAGCTAATCAAGGAGATGGATACACAACATAAGTCTTCAGATGGGTTGTGCTCATTATAAACAAAATCTTTTTATCAAAGAACAACCTAAGTACACAGTAAATTGAGAGAAAAGAATATATACAAATGAAGCTATAGATTTATTATTCGAGTATGTGCCAACAATGAAGATTTTCCCGGATTTTACTGTTTTGCATAATACCCACATGAAGGTATGAAATGATTTACATAGAGCAACAAAATGAAAGTTCTAAAAAACTCATAGCTCCAGTGTAACCATGACTACCAAAGCAAAAGAAGGACAAACTTATTCACCAAAATATAGCCATGAGGAGGTTTCTATACTCAGAAACAGTGGAGAAGTCGTGGCAGCACCTAACATTTGCCCATCTAGTAGTGGGTGTAGTATTTACAAAGGTCAAATTTGAGAGAGAGACATAAATTTTCAAAAGGGATGGTTTCAGCATTATCTTCAGAATGCACAGTTTATAAAAGATTTGCAGACCTTATGGAGCCGTGGCCTATTACAGCCTGTGATATCATTTTCAACTTAGAAAAAATACAGAGAGTACTATGGAGTTCGAAAGCTTACCAGGTCACACCTGTAGGAGAAGAATAGTCGCGGCCAGAGCTCAATATTTCAAACTCAGACCCAAATTTGCTAAGTGTGGCGGCCAACATGAAGATAAAAGCACAGGTACCTGATTCAACAAACATGATGGTGCGGCCTGAGAGTTCATCTCTCTAATACAGAGGAACAAACTCGTAGGGGATTTGCATATGAAGCATCAGATAAGCCTCCTAAGTTGTGGCCAGTGAAGCCTTTTTCTCATTGAAAGGAGCAATGGATCAAACAAAATAACAAGTCAGAGTTACCATGAGTAGCAGAGGTGGATCGATAAAAAATCGAGAAGAAGATAGCTCGAATGGAGTTTCAGAACCCAAACCCATATCCATGGCGGCCAGTGAAGGAGAGCTTTTCTCTCTAAGTTTCTCTTGTGAAATGAGCAAAGTGATGATTAGGGTTCACTCATTTTAGGTCTTTTGTTTCCCTTCATCGTTTCTTTTGAACGGTGAATATTTTCTTCTAAAGTCAATTAAAAATCATGCGGATATTAAAGGGGCCGAATTAATATGTGAGGAAAAATACATGTTTATCATATAACATATGATATGCATAGATTTCCTAAGAAGTGTGTAAACATATAAGAAGACTTGAGTCTTCTTCACCAATAAATTAGTAGTATTACCTTCATTTATGCTAAAGGTGGTGGCGCTTTTTGCAAAATATACTTATGATTTTGTAATTATGTTAATATGTTTTGCTATACATGTAAAGTTAAATTAATTAAATGACAAATTGTGTCATTTAATTAAATTTAACTATTTTTAGAGCAAACATAACATTGAGTTATTTTCCTGATCATGCAAGCATAAGTCTTAATTTTTTATTTTTGCATAATATATTGTAAAGTTAAAATGATTAGATGATAATTATAAATCATTTAATTATTTTAGCTATCTTAAAGTGCAAAAATAAAAATAAAAAAACATTAAGCAAAGATGGAGTTTCAGTTTCACTTGGGCGGATTGGCACAAACGAGGTGGCTTTCGCATGCTTGGGCCCACCTTTTCAGGGATTTCCAGTTCAGTTCGAGTCTTCCATGTTTCAGTTATGACTTGACAGTGAGTTTGGACCATCATGCGCTCATTTTCGCATGGTTTTGACTCCTTTTTTCAGAGACATTTGCTTCTGCTCGTATTTTTCCTTAGAGTTATCACCCTCTCACTGAGGTTTGACTTTCAGTTCTTTTTCCATGCCTTTTTGAAGGCTTTTGTATATATTGGAAAAACTTAACTGTTTTTCCTTAGTTCTTATTTTTCCTTTTTTGCATTCTGCAAAGGGAATTATTTGTAACTCATTTTTTTTTCAGATTAATACAGTAGCAGGTTTACAGGTTACATGGAGTTGTTCCTTTTTGCTTAAAGGATTCAGGTTTTACCTTTTCAATACTGAGGTTTTGCATTGATGATTGATTTGATGAAATTTATTGTGTTTTAATAAATCAGAAACCTTTAAATTTTGTCTCTTTCACTGATATGAGTTCTCAAATACAATCAAGTTTCAGGTCTTAAGTTGTGCTTGTATTCATCTCTTCGAAGTTGTGAAACATAGTTTCCTACCAGGAGAGATCAGCCAGCCTTCCTTTGAAACACTTTTGTAATAAGATTGCCCTTAATGAGTTGTGTGAAGTATTCCTTTGAGAATAAATTGTGAACCAAAATGCCTTTTAGATCATCATTTTTAGGTGCAATCATCACAGTAGTTAAAGTTTCATAGTTTTGCATTCAAGTTAAATCTTTTTATCTTTTTTCCCTACAAAAGTACTCAGTTTTTAATCAAGAAATCACATAGGAACCAGCCTAGAATCTGGAGGTCTAATTCCTTATAGGATACCCATAGCCTGGAATTAGTACCAATGTTTCAACAGATTGTTGAATTTAATTATTCAAGCATACGGGTGCAATTTGTTTGACAACAATTTTTGGCACACTCGGTGGGACTCTGGAGATTACTTCAGAGAAAGAATTCAAGAATTTCAAGCTGCTGCTTTGGTATACACAGCAATGTTTTTCCTTTTAGAGGTTACAATACCTAGTGACTCCGAGTACAATCCACTAGTTTCAACAGACGAAGTGCTGGTATGTTCATTTTACAAAGGAAAGTTGATTGAAATGCTTTAACATGTCAAGTTTTTATGAAAAGAGCATGTTTTCACCTCTGTTTCATGAAGATCCTGCCTACCCACATCCTTACCATCCATATCAAGCTAGCTATGATGTTGGTTTTATCCCTAGCAGCCATGCAACAACAAATAACCAGCATGCTCAGCATGGTTACCACCTACCCACCCCTACTGAACATCCATATCAGCATAGTTTATCTCTTAATCAGCCTCAAAATGTTGAAATCAAAAGCATTAGTGATATAGCGTTAGATTATCAGAGGCAAATAGATGAAGTCAAAAGACAGCAAGAGCTTGATTTGCAACAACAAAAGGTGGATTATCAGGCCTACCTTCATGAGCAGGAGTTGGAAGCCCAAAGATTACGGTTTGAGGAGAAGCTTGAAAGGGAGAAAGTTGCAAAGAACCAGTTGATCAAGCTTTTACTTACTCAAACACAAAGGCATGAAGACGAAGTAACTCCTTTTATTCTAGATCAATCCTTTCACGATGAGCAAGAGGTGGAAATACATAAAATATATGAGGAAGAATGTCTTGCTAAGAAAATTTGCGAAAAAGAAGAACAAAAAAGAGAGCTGCAAAAAAGGCTATTCGAAGAGAATCTTGCTCAACAACTTGTTGCAAAAGATACAGAGATAAGGCTAAAGCTTGTCAAGCGGGAGGTTTTCAATGTTTCTACACAACCCCTGGGTAATTCTTCACGATTTGACATTCCAAATTTTAGACGTAATAGTCCTGCCAGTGTTAAAGATCAACCCCTACAGAAGCCCATTAATCCTCACTTTCAGTCATTTCAAAAGCCTGAACTGAGTCATCAGAGTACTAAAAATTTATGGCAACCTTCTTGGACCAAGCATCCAGACTTCAAAATGCCAAATCTAGTTCAAGAAGCTCCCTGTATGACAGCAATCCAGAATCAGGGAGAGGATGAAGTTTTGAAGTACGAACAACATACAGGAGCGACTCCTCCCATTTCAAGTTTCAGAGATCCTCTCCTATTTCAAAGTAAATTGCATGTAACAAATCAAGTAAAGACTCTTCATGATCAGCCATCTCAGGGGAAGCAAGCAAAAGTGTCTGAAGTTGATAAGCTTACACCTGATTTACAAGATCGTAAAGCAGGCTTGGAGCAAGAGATGAATGAACATGTTCAATCAATACAACAAGTTGAGAAGCTCAAAAAGGGTTTCAAAGGTAATGATTTCATGCTCTTAATTGACGAATTACCTTCCTTTATTGAGCAGGATGCAGAGGAAAAGATCAAACAATCTAATGATTTGCTAATTGAAGACCATCAAGGTCATAATCCAACATTGGAGCAGTTGAAGGATGAGAAGGAACATTAGGAAAGGGCAATTCATGAGGTAAAAAGCACTCCTCTCTTATCAAAAGACCAGCAAAAAGATAATATACAAGAGAAGGTTGAGCATGTTTATATAGCTGATGAATTACCCGAAATTGTTGATGAGAATGAAGACAACACATGCTTACTAGCATCAACACCTTACAAGTTTGAGTAGCAGGGCGATGAGTTCAAAGAGACTATTGAAAAGGAGGAGAATGCTTTTCAGCCTATGCAAGAATGCAAAATGGACTTATTTGATGAACTTCCCCACTTCGTAGAGGAGGAATTGTTTTCTGTCATGGGCAAGGAATATAGGGAACAATAGTTTGATGACTTGTTTTTAGTAATCCAACAGGGATATCAACTGCTTGGTGGAGAAGGTCCAACCATTGAACACATTAATGGTTTCTTTTTAAAACTATTACAAATAATGCAAGCATGCAGAATTCCCTCTTCATTGAAAAGTTAAAAGAAGATCAACAACCTGCATTTTATTTCGTATCAGCACCTTTTCAAGGAAAAGCTGTAAAAGTGGAGCATCAGCAGGAGGCTAAAAGTTACCGATCTGGTGTCAGCACAAGGGGATGTCCTATCAGACACCTGGCACGGTTGGCTGGCAATCAAGAGGAGTTACCAGTTGAAGTATCTGCTTGGGAGCACAAGTTTGAGCATCAACAAGCATTAACGAAGGTTGCTCAAACCATTCAAAATAGTAGCATGCATCTTTTGTCTGATACAGAAGGGGAGGTGGTTTTTATGATTGCCCAAGTGTTTCTTTTGAGCATACAAGCTTTATTTTTCTTTCAGCACTGCTAGAAAATTTGCAAACAAGTGGCACAACCTAAGTTGATAAGAAAAGGGAGTTTTTTCAATCAACCGGTGAATGGTTATGTTTAAACACTACCGCTGATTGGATAGCGTAGGGTAGGATAGATGTTTCAGTTATGTTTTTGCAATAAGTGCTCATTGCACATTAGTTTCATTCAGTATTGTTTCGCTTTCAATAAAGTGCAGTCACTGCACTGGGATTTCAGATTCTGTCATAAACAAAATGGCATTAGTTTCTTTTCGTTATTTGTTTGAGCTGAGTTGCAGAGTTTTTCAGAGGAGGTTAAGAGCAAGAACGGATTCCATGCCCAATGGATAAGCTACATAACTGGTCTATGGTGTTTAGCAGGCAAACACTCCGCAGAGGTTGCCAATTTGTTACCTATTTTTCAGTACCAGCTCAAACAGGTAGAGATAAATTGTAAATTCAAAGCTAAAAGGTACACAAATTGTTCAAAAAAATTCTGCTAAAGTACTCATATTGTGCATTGTTTCATTACAGTGTAAATTTCAGTGATATTGTGCAAAAATCATTCCAAAATGATGTCATAGGTTTGCATAAGGGTAGGTGCATGGAAATGGGTAGCAATTTTGTGGACACCCTCAAAAAAAAAATTGAAAACCATAACGCGAGCACGTTACGTTAAGCCTAGGCTAAGTCTCGGCAACTACAAACAAATAATGTGAGCATGTTATAACACGCTCGCGTTATTAACTGTTAAAATTTAAAAAAACAAATTCAAATCTCTCATTTGCATTTCGACTGGTTTTTTGTTGCACCCAAGGCGAAAAACCCTACAATATCGTGCTCATGTTCTAGGAGGAGAATTTCTTCACCGACAATCCCTATTTTTTAACAACGATGGCTCCATGACGACGAGGAGATGTGAGAGGTAAGGATTCTATGGTTTTTATTTTGAATTCGTTAGTTTAGGTTGAATTTGTTAGTTTTAGGTTGAATTTGATATCTATTTGTTTGAATTTTTAGGAGATGCAAATCAACTTGCAAACCCTCAAAATCCTCAACAAGAAGACCAACCAAATCCTCAAGATCAAAATCAACCACAACATCAACCTCCTCCACCAATCACTCAACCCCCTCCTGGCACTCAACAAAATTTAATGAGTGAAATTGAGAACAAAAAAAAACAAATTGAGGATTTGATCAAATAGGTTGAGTGATCCAAATGGTTCAACCACAGAAAGAATGACCCTAGCAAATTCATTGAAAGATATGTTAAAAAACGTAGATTCAATTAGAAAACAAATAACTGAATGGCAAGATAGGAGGCAGGCGGCTAGGGACTATTATGGAAATAATCTATCATACAAGGATGTGAAGGATTTAAAAATTACAAAAGGTGATTTGTGCTCATTATTCACCGACCCACGCACAAATCAAAATCTTACCCTCAATGCGAAGAGGTTTCCTATCCATTGGTTCCACCACCAATAGATTAGGGACCGGTTTTATGATAGGTGGTACATGGTCTTTGATTACCCACCGTGCAAAAATTGCGAGGTCCCGCAATATTTCCTTAGGAAACTATACAGTGAGTTCATATTGAACAAAATCCCAAATTATTTTGATATGAGTGATTTCTAAGGGAGAGGTGGGGGGTCAACTCAGGATAGACCTGGTGCACAGCTAGATCCTACACGGCAAGGTAGACGAGCTCTCGCTAGGCCACCTCGTGAGCACGTTGTTATGCCTTTTGTCGTGAAGGAAAGTTCTGACATAGAGACATTGCAAGCAATCAGCACTTTGACCCAGAGTGTCATCCATCATACTAGCCCTATTCTACAGCGCCATCCAAGGGAGTCTTCAAGTGGTGGCCTTCGAACACATGTGTGTCAATCTTGTGGGGCTACTTGTTCACATCACCCCACCGACCCTCAGGAGACTACTATGTAGGATTAGTCTGCAGCTATGGAGATGGAGAGGGCAGCTGACATTTTGCATGAGGTATATGGCATTGATAGTTAGGTAAAATTTAGTGCATGTGTTCATTGAATTTAATTTATTAAATTTCGATTTTGAAATGCAAGATTAACTAAAAATGTTTTATGATTTTAAGAAAAGTGCAGGGTCATAGTGTTGAGACTGGATACACCGGCCCCCCACCAACCTATTTCTGCAGTACACCTATCGCTAGGGTATGTAACTAGTAAACAATTATAAATTTATTGCATGTTAATGGCATTGTTTTACGAATGGTAATTTAATATGCAATTTTGGATGTTGAACAGACTAATATTGGAGGTTTTGATGGAACACTTCCCAGTGGCGGTGGATTTACTCAAAACTTCACGCAAGTAATAGAATAAAGAGTTTAACTAATGAATCAAGTACTTAATAGATTTGTGTAGTTTATACATGCACATCATTGATTACGTTGAATAATTTGTTGTTTTATTTTCAGTTGTTACGAGACAATACACCTCTGAATGTGACAAGGGCAATGGATATTGGTGTGACATATGTTATACAATCCTCGATGGCTCTGACAGAAGAGGTATGAGGCAAATTAGTAAATTTCAATTTACATTTGTTGTTATAGATGTTAGTGAAAAATCAAACCATTGTTGATTCACGTAGTTTAATTTCTATTTGTATGGTTTATATAGGGCTTGAGCACGCCTGAGCATGGGTGTGAGAATATTTCCCTCAGGGAGAGAGATCATGAGATGGCTGTAAGTGATTATTTTGTCAAATATATCATTTTTTATAATGTAATTTCTATATATTCATGTCTTTACTTCTTATTGTAATAGTTAAAACTTCACCATGAACTAAACCCTAGGAGGAGTAGCAAGAGCACTCCACAAGCGCAACAAAAATGAGTGACAGACCTATCGCCATCCAAGCGAAAAGGAAAGGGAAATATTTTATTTCTAGGGCATGGAGAGCAATGACTTTTGATTCCAGAGTCCTTTGTTGTATGCCTACATGGTAGTTTTGTACATATTTTTTATTGGACATATTTGGCATTGTATGCCTAGATGGCATTCTCGTAAGCCTATATGGCTATTTTGTACATATATTTCATACTTATATCGACATATATTGATGTATGCCTACATGGCTATTTGGTTAATACAAATATTTTTTATCGATGTTTGTCCATATTTGCATTCTAAATTGATGGTTCAATAGATATGAGTTACATGTATTCAAGTGTATACTTTACAACTTATGTGTATACTTTGTGATTTACGTGCATTCGAATGTATATTTTGTGGCTTACATGTTTGCATGCGTATACCTTGTATTCGTGCATATACTTTGTTTTAATTTGTGTATACTATGTATTCGTGTGTATACTTTTTGAGGCTTACGTGTTTTTGAGTACTTGTACTTCCCTTATTGACATGTACATGTTTGACTTATTCACATGTATAATTATTGATTAGTTAGCCCTAGCATTGATCTATGTCATCCTCAATGCATGATCCTTGAGATGGAGTAAGAACACCCTCAAGGTCAAAAGGAGTTTCACATGCATTCTTCATAGGCTCATTTTGGTAGTGAAACCAAAAACCTCTTGCATCATTGAAACAAAAAAAAAAATCTTTTATAGCAGGTCTGAAGCCATTATCATTCTCCATGAGTTCTTCATGTATCCACTCCCCATTAACCATTCATTATCATGAGAGATGGGTTCTTGTGAACCACTACTGATGAATCATGGGTCAATGATTTTGACTTGTAACATTACACGATTGAATCCTGATAGCAATATCACAATATTTATATATCTAAATGTGTTATTTCCTTCAGCTAAAATTTGTGCTTATACTTATGTGATTGATGTATGTTTGTGTATGGGATCATAGTAATTTCTATTTGATGATGTTATTGTGTCTTTAAGGTTTATTTATTAAAGGGTGCATGAAACAAGTTTTAAATCCTTAAAAATCTTTGAATTTCTTAGGTTTTTCTATTTGTTGAGTCTGGGCTCTGAGCCCGAGTCCAAGTCAAAAAATGGCTTGTCAAGTCCAAGGCAAGTCCTAGTCTTGTAACAATGGTGTGAACACATTGAGGAATAATGTATATGTCGATCAAGAGAGAACCCATCCTTGTTTCCAAAAAAATCATGGTATAGATATGGTTGGTCGAGATAAAACATCACTCTTCTGGATAGTTCGAACCATAATCTTTCATGGCTACAAACACACCTTCATTATGTGTGTTCTTGATCCTACTGAAGAAATGGTGGAACATGTTGTAGATCAAATATTGCAACCCTAAGTCCACAAGAAGGTTACTTGTCTTGATTTCCGCAAATGTCTTTAAGATCTTCATCCTTCTTGAGTAATGTGAACTATTGATGTCATCTAGATCTTTGAAACTGTCTGCAATCATATTGAATACTGTAGAAGCTAGAGCTATATCTAATACTACAAATGATTGCTCAATGGAATCCTGATAGCAATATCACAATTTGACACATTGTAGAAAATACCTCCTACTTATCAATTGATGAGCTAAAGGGGCTCTATAATGAATGTTTCATAAGGCACAACACTTGCTGAAGGTTTTGCAAATGGGGTTGCAAGCTAAGTGGGCTTAACCTTGGGGAAAAAACTTCGTGGTTAAGCGCTTGAGCTGGAGTATACTAGAATGGGTGACCTTTCGGGAAGGCCTGATCCCTCACCTCTGTGAGCATCACCTAGATGCAATGAGTGCTAAGTGGGCCATTCAATATCATTTCAAATTTGTTGTTTTAAGCAATTTACAAATTTGCAACTTTAGACTCCTCCAACCTAAGGGATCGATCTGATGGAACATAGCTCGGAGTGAATCCATGTGTTTTGGTGCAAAAGAGGACCATGCCTAGCGTAAACATACCTATTTGGACGTGTTGGAATAGTCCGCTTGGTCACACAAGTTGCAGAATGAAAGTTGCACCACTTTGCAACTTTGCACTGCTTGCATTTGATGCTTTTTCCATCAAGTGAAAATCCGCCACCATTGGAAAACCACTCTGAGATAGCCAAAACCAAGAGAGTTTTTTGTAGACAAGCTCAACAGGATCCTATAGGATCAGACGATAAGTTTCTAAGTGTCACGGTATCTGAGTAATAGCATGCTGAAGTTCGCAGCTATTTTGCACTTTGGACCCTTAAGGGATCGATCCAGTGGAACGTAGCTCGAAGCGATTCCACGTATTTCGGTGTGAAACAAGACTATGCCTAGCATAAACATACCTATTCGGACGCGTTGGAACATTTAGCTTAGTCATACGAGTTGCAGAGCGAAAGTTGCACCACTTTGCAACTTTGCATAGCTTGAATTTGAAACTTTTTCCATCAACTGAAAATTCGCCGCCACGAAAAAACCACTCCAAGATAGCCAAAATCGAGAGCGGTTTTTCTAGAGGGGCCCAATGCCTTTCTGTAGGATTAGAAGAGAAGTTTCTAAGTGTCACGGTATCCAAGTAATATCATGCTGAAGTTTGCAGCTATTTTGCACTTTGGACCCTTTAGGGATCGATCTGGTGGAACATAGCTCGAAGCGATTCCACGTGTTTTGGTGCAAAAGAGGACCATGCCTAGTGTAAAAATACCTATTCGGACGTATTGGAATAGTCCGCTTGGTCACATAAGTTGCAAAACAGAAGTTGCACCACTTTGCAACTTTGCATTGCTTGCATTTGATGTTTTTTCCATCAAGTGAAAATCTATCACCATGGGAAAACCACTCCGAGATAGTCAAAACCAAGAGAGGTTTTTGTAGAGGGGCTCAATGCGATCCTATAGGATCAGACAAGAAGTTTCTAAGTTTCACGGTATCCGAGTAATAGTATACTGAAATTTTCAGCCATTTTGCACTTTGGACCCTTAAGGGATCGATCCAGTGGAACGTAACTCAAAGCGATTCCACGTGTTTCGGTGTGAAACAAGACTATGCCTAGCATAAACATACCTATTCGGATGCATTGGAACATTTAGTTTGGTCATACGAGTTGTAGAGCGAAAGTTGCACCACTTTGCAACATTGCACAGCTTGAATTTGACATTTTTTCCATCAAGTGAAAATCCGTCGCTATGAGAAAACCACTCCAAGATAGCCAAAATCGAGAGTTTTTTCTAGAGGGGCCCAACACCTTCTTGTAGGATCAGATGATAGGTTTCTAAGTGTAACGATATCCAAGTAATAGCATGTTGAAGTTTGCAGTCATTTTGCACTTTGGACCCTTCAGGGATTGATCCGATGGAACATAGCTCAAAGCGATTTCACGTGTTTCGATGCAAAATAGGACCATTCTTAGTGTAAACATACTTATTCGGACCTATTAGAACAATTGGCTTGGTCACACAAGTTGCAAAACAAAAGTTGCACCACTTTGCAACTTTGCACTGCTTGAATTTGATGTTTTTTCCATCAAGTGAAAATCCGCCGCCATGAGAAAACCACTCCAAGATAGCCAAAACCGAGAGAGGTTTCTCTAGAGGGGCCCAGCGCCTTTCTATAGGATTAAACGAGAAGTTTCTAAGTGTCACGGTATCCAAGTAATAGCATGCTGAAGTTTGCAACCATTTTGTACTTTGGACCTTTAAGGGATCAATCCGGTGGAACATAGCTCATAGTGATTCCACGTGTTTCGGTGCAAAAAAGGACCATGCTTAGCATAAAAATACCTATTCATATGTGTTGGAACAGTTCGCTTGGTCACACAAGTTGCAGAACGAAAGTTGCACCACTTTGCAACTTTGCACTGCTTGCATTTGATGTTTTTTCCATCAAGTGAAAATCCACCACCACTGGAAAACCACTCCAAGATAGCCAAAACCAAGAGAGGTTTTTGTAGCCAAGCTCAATAGAATCCTATAAGATTAGATGAAAATTTTCTAAGCATTACGGTATGTGAGTAATAGCATGTTGAAGTTTGCAGCCATTTTGCACTTTGAACCCTTAAGGGATCAATCCAGTGGAACGTAGCTCGGAGCGATTCCACGTGTTTCGGTGCGAAACAAGACCATGCCTAGCATAAACATACCTATTCAAACGCGTTGGAACATTTAGTTTGGTCATACGAGTTGCAGAGCGAAAGTTGCACCAGTTTGCAACTTTGCACAGCTTGAATTTGACACTTTTTTCATCAAGTGAAAATCCGTCGCTACGAAAAAACCACTCTAAGATAGCCAAAACCGAGAGAGGTTTTTCTAGAGGGGCCCAACACCTTTCTGTAGGATCAAACGAGAAGTTTCTAAGTGTCACGGTATCCAAGTAATAGCATGTTGAAGTTTGCAGCCATTTTGCACTTTGGACCCTTAAGGGATCGATCTGGTGGAACATAACTCGAAGCGATTCCACGTGTTTTGGTGCAAAAAAGGACCATGCCTATCATAAACATACCTATTCAGATGTGTTGGAATAGTCCACTTGGTCACACAAGTTGCAGAATGGAAGTTGCACCACTTTGCAACTTTGCACTGCTTGCATTTGATGTTTTTTCCATCAAGTGAAAATCCGCCACCACGGGAAAACCACTCTAAGATAGTCAAAACCGAGAGAGGTTTTTGTAGAGGGGATCAATGCGATCCTATACGATTAGACGAGAAATTTTTAAATGTCATGGTATCCGAGTAATAGCATGCCGAAGTTTGTAGCCATTTTGCGCTTTTGACCCTTAAGGGATCGATCTGATGGAACGTAGCTCAGAGCGATTCCACGTGTTTCGGTGTAAAACAAGACCATGCCTAATATAAACATACCTATTTGGATGCATTGGAACATTTATTTTGGTCATACGAGTTGCAGAGCGAAAGTTGCACCACTTTGCAACTTTGCACAACTTGAATTTGACACTTTTTCCATCAAATGAAAATTCGTCGCCATGAGAAACCACTCCAAGATAGCCAAAACTGAGAGAGTTTTTTCTAGAGGGGCCCAACGCCTTCCTGTAGGATCAGACGATAAGTTTATAAGTATAATGGTATCCAAATAATAGCATGTTGAAATTTGCAGCCATTTTGCACTTTGGACCCTTAAGGGATCGATCCGGTGGAACATAGCTTAGAGCGATTCTACGTGTTTTGGTGCGAAAGAGGACCATGCCTAGTGTAAACATACCTATTTAGACGTGTTGAAATAGTTCTCTTGGTCACACAAGTTGCAAAACGAAAGTTGCACCACTTTGCAACTTTGCACTGCTTGAATTTGATGCTTTTTCCATCAAGTGAAAATCCGCCGCCACGAAAAAATCACTCCAAGATAGCCAAAACCGAAAGAGGTTTTTCTAAGAGACCCAATGTCTTTCTGTAGAATTAGACGATAAGTTTCTAAGTGTCACAGTATCCAAGTAATAGCATGCTGAAGTTTGCAGCCATTTTGCACTTTGGACCCTTAAGGGATCGATCCGGTGGAACATAGCTCAGAACGATTCCAGGTGTTTCGGTGCGAAAGAGAACCATGCTTAGCGTAAAAATACCTATTCGGACATGTTGGAACAGTCTGCTTGGTCACACAAGTTGCAAAACGAAAGTTGCACCACTTTGCAACTTTGCACTGCTTGCATTTGATGTTTTTTCCATCAAGTGAAAATTCGTCGCCACGAGAAAACCACTCCAACATAGCCAAAACCAAGAGAGGTTTTTCTAGAGGGGCCCAACGCCTTTTTGTAGGATCAGACGAAAAGTTTCTAAGTGTCACGGTACCCAAGTAATAGCATGTTGAAGTTTGCAGCCATTTTGTACTTTGGACCCTTAAAGGATCGATCCGGTGGAACATAGCTCGAAGCGATTCTACATGTTTCGGTGCGAAAGAGGACCATGCCTAGCATAAACATACCTATTCAGACGTGTTAGAATAATCCACTTGGTCACATGAGTTGCAGAAAAATATGTACAAATTGTTTACATAGCCTTTATATGACTTTTTTCATATTGTTTACATTTCAAAATTCAAAGTTTGCAAATTTTCCTACTCAAGGAATTTACAGAACAAGGTGCTACTACACCAAACATGAACTCCAACCTTACAATATTTGAGTATATCTCATTATGTAATTAAATCTTATTACAATGCCTCTGGCACTTCGTTCTCTCAGATCTTTTACAATGTCACTCATACATTCAAAATTCTCTTTAAATGTCTATATCATAGGTGCTCATTATGAGGTTAACTTCAAATGAGTAACTTGAGATTCCCTCGCTAAGCTTCACACGCTCTCTTATAATGGCTTGAAATCAAAATTGAGATTTGTCAAAATCATCAAAATAAGTATGTTGCATTGTTTTTTTGGCTGAGATTCTCTTTGATGGCTCTTAAATCAGCATTTTCTGCAATGAAAGATCAATCAATTTTTAGTAGTTTACTTACAAATACGCAAAGTAAAGGAGAAAAAGAAAGAGCATCCAAAATGGAAATGAAATAAAAATAGATGGAAGGAACTTATAGATGTTGCATGCAGGCATCAAAATAAGGATGTTGCATTGCTTTTCCGGCTAACATTCTCTTGGATGGCTCATATATCTACATTTTTTGCAAGGGGACACCAATCATTGTAAAAAAAGATGATAGCATTGGCATCAAATAAATTAATGTGCATACAAATATAAATTAATAAGAACCAATGTGCATATACTTACAAATTAATCCAACGAACCATCTGAGTCTGCTCTACTCTTTATTGTGTCAAGTATTGCCTCATGGTCAGACTCACGGACCTTCCATAACATCTTGTTCAAAGGTCTACCCCCATATTTGGTCAAATGAACATTGGATGTCACGACAAGGTTCGATTAATGAATAATCTTACGATGCATGTCAAAGTCCTGAAATAACCAATGTTTAACACTTGAATGTGGGTACCTTCTAAACCATGTTCCAGTAACCACAACTGAGCCTGTAGGGTATTCGATGTTTTCTTCATCTATAACTGGGGCCTCCAAATTTTTTTTGGTCTCAACACAACGACACAAGTAATAGTCTATTCCCTCTTCATTGTCTTCATCTGCAATAACTGCATAAACATGCCCTGCATTGATATGTGCAAAAAATCTCTTGAAATTTGTCAACATTACGAATACAGTACAAAATAAGATCTAACGATATGGAATTTCAACAACTAAGAAAGTAGATATATCACCTCGTTGAACTAGATCTAATATGTGGTCAAAGTCGACCGATGATTCTATATGTGTCAATTCCAATGCCATCAGAGTGCGATACGTGTGAAGTGGGCTAAGATAACTTGTGAACCATTTGTCAGCTCACTCCCCTAACTCACAATTATTCTAGGCTTGCATTGTACATGAAGAACAAAAGCATGCCATCTTTCGTATATCGATACTCCATGAACCTGCATTTGAGCCAAAGAAAGAATGTACCTCACTCGACCCTATTAGTGTACAACAATCTTCATATGGTGCAATGTTAGTATCATCCATCAACCAAAAAAATCTACGAACTGAAGACGTACCTTCATTACCTAGACCCATCAAAGCATTACACCACTCGACAATTGATTTTGCATCTGTCAACTTTGCACTATCCTTATACTTTAACTCTTCTCGTGCTAATGCTTTTTTCACGCATGCTCCTCCACCATCATGGTCCCCCTTTCCATGTTCGACCTCACAAAAGTTCCACATATGTTGAACACATGTAATGACATGCATCCTGCACAACCACTAGAACATGCGCGAATTCTTGAACTGTGTTGCACATTTATCAGACCATATTATATGTTGATCGTATTCTATGCCCCTTTGAACCAAACCACTGTAGAACATCTGGAAGCAACCTTGCATGAACTCTAGAGAATGTGTGTAATCATCACTAATGTAAAAGTGTTACTCCCTCAATACCTTCCTTTTCTCATCTATACCATCAAATGCATGAATAAATGCTATGTGCACAAATATCAAAACTTGTGTGGAGTTGTAATATTGTGACTGCACCTCATGTTGTGGTTGTAGAGTGTAGTTCTCTGCAAATTCAACCACAGATACTATGTTTCCAACTAGAAAGGTGTCCTTTAATAGCTTGAACTGCGTGTCCAACCATCGGGCTCTATGGGTATGCATTGCATACTCAAATAGTATACTATCACGAAATGTGGTCATAAATTGGTACAATAGAATATTTTCAATAACCAAATCACACCTTTTTGCTTGAGACCCATCTTTTGTAGCATATGCCACTGTTTTATACTTCCCGAACTCTACTAGTTTTTGTCCCACCTCATCTGTGCTTTTCATATGTTGACATACTGGCATACGTTGGAAGCCACCGCAACGCTTGCATGAACCATCCAAGCATGTTGTCGTATAGAATATATGGCCATCCTCTCTTTCACATAAAAAATTTGATAAGAACTCTCTTGAAGATTTTGGTGGGGCTTATATGCCACAATCCTGCAAAACATCGTTAGTATGCAAATCTAAACATATAGAATGATAAAAATCATAATGGTTAAAAAAATCAATATGTAGTCTACAACAACAAGTAGTGCATGTGTGATTTATCTTGACATAAAAATGTTTAAGCATTTCAAAAAATCTTTGAGAAATACTAATTTGAGGATAATCATTTTCAAATTTTCGAAAAAATTGGGTTTGAGTCGTATCCAAAAAATGCTTTGGATGTGGCTCACGATTCCGACTACCGATTCTCCTTCTTACCACATCCCTTTGATTTAGAGACGGACTTGTGTTATTTTTCCAATACTCTTCAATTAGTGTTTTCAAGGCTTGGACAACTTATTTATCTTTTCGTGACAGTCTCCCCGAGAATGCCCATAATTCATTTGTATCATTTCCCTCAATTCTTTGTCGCCTTTGAATGGCTCTTGATAAAGTTTTTCTACTAATTCCCGTTTGTTCACTAGTATTTTTAATTAGACGAGCTCTTTTTGTTTGACAGCTTACCAAAATTGATGTAATGACACATCGGGTGACATTACTATCCTTTGAGCATGAGGTCTTACCCACACTCTCATAAGCATCCATTAGATTCTTCACAATAGTGTCTTCACTCGATGCATTCAATGTTCTCAACCCAAGAGTCTTCATGATGTTCCTATACTTTACACCCCGCATCATTTCAACAAATAGTTGAAATCTTGCAGTCTCATTTAGCCTTTCAAAGAATCATTCCCAAATCTTATCAGAATATCTTCTACAAGTGCGTCTTGAAATCTTACCTTCCATGTGCTGCAAAATCTCATCATCAATATTAATCAAATACTTTGGCTTTCTACGCAAAATTCTAGGTGGTTTTCTCCTAGGTACATACATCTCAACATTAGGAATTTCACCAATATTTAATTGAGGTGGGCTAGATTGCGTACCTTCAATCGAGGGTGGAGAAGAAGACATACCTTGAGGTTCACATGGGGATGATGGCATACCTTCTTCATCAATTCCGAGTGATGATGTACTCTCAACTTGAAATGTGTTGGATGGTGTCCAACAATATTCACTTGTGGTACATGGTGTCCCTCCATATTCACTTGCAGTAGATAGTGTCTGTCCATATTCACTTGTATTAGATGGTGTCCCTCCATATTCCCTTGTGCTTAATGGTGTCCCTTCATATTCACTTGTCGTAGAGGGTGTGTCTCCAACTATGGTATCTGAATCTATCTTACGACGATGCTTTCGCATTCGCACCTGTTGTGCTACCAATTCCCGTTCTCTTTTTTACGGTTGAGGTTCCTCTACAATCGGGTTATTTTCATCAATCGTTTCCATTTTTTTTTTTTCACGATATGTCGCCACCCGAACTCTCTCCTTTTCTTTCAAGGTTTCCTTCTCTTCGTCTGTTAGTTTCCTCTTTGTCTTTTTCTTTGGCATGGCAGATAATTTTATCTGTACCATGGTAATGAGACAAATATTAGTTCCTGAAAAATGTATCCATTGAAGTTAATTGAAAAATATATGTTATTGAAGGCTTCATTTAAATAATACTTACAATCATCATGTACAAAAGTTAACCTAGCATGTAGACAAATGTGTACAAATTATGGAAGCACTAGGCTGGCCAAAGCACATTCCTAACTAAAAGTGAATAACCATGATGGTGATTCTGAAAACTAATGAGTATAATGGCATTGTGATTGTTTTATAATTTTGTGGTGTAGGAGCACCTTGACAATCTATGCTTCCATTTTGAAATTTGATTCAATTTTGGGTATCTTCATGTTGTAAGAGGGTCATTAAAGACATTTTCCATTTACCAGTTATATGAGCTTTCAAATGTGGTTGTTTGTTAGTTATAGGAATTGGGGGGAGTTTGTTTCATTTAAAAAGGTTTAAAAAACCTTCATTGGCTCGAAGGGAGGATTTTTGTTCATTTTGAAATCCATTTTTTTGAAAAAAAAATGCTCTTTTACAGAAATTCACTAGTTTTTTTTCACTTTCGTGCACTTGTACGCATCTATACAGCCTCCCCTTGATAGAAAAATAATATAATATTGTAGGAACGTGTCTTAACTCTCTAATGGATCAGTTCTTATGGCTTAACATTACGTTTGAAGGGAGCAATTGACAATTTTCTGAAACTGCTCATTTCAAGCCAGTCAAGGGTTTGAATAGGATTTTATTATGAAATGACCATCCCACCTACTGTTATGAATTGTTTCTTAGTGGGATGGCATGTACATTGTTAGAGTAGGGTCTTTTATTGTTTAACATGCTTTGGAATGAAACTAATGACAATAAGATGGTGTTCTTAGCTCAAACAAGCACTTTTCCATGAGAATTTGAGGAACCAACGAGTGATTTTGATAAAGTGTTGAAGGAGTGGTCTATGTAATGAACTTTTGACCTTTTGCAGGGTATTTTGAAGATGTTTGATGCTTTGGAATAGTCTGGGAAGGCCCGGGTATAAGAGTTTATATAAACCCTCCCTCTTTGCATTGAAAAATGGGGGTTTTTGTATTGGAAGCCTAGTTGAGCGGGTAAGGTCCTAAGACCTAGAAATTATCTTGTTTTGAGACCTAATTAAAGACTTTTTTTGGGTTTGGAAGTTTGGTGTGAAGATCTAAAGGTAGTTCCTTTGTAAAATTGGCCTACTTGGAGGCCTAAAATAGTGAAAAGGTTAGTTTTCTTAAAGTTGTCCCAAAGGAGTCATGTGATGGGTTAAGGTATGTCTTGCAACTCTGAAATGGTTGCTACAATCATTCTTTTATTTTCTTGGTTTTTTGGAAAGTTTTGGAGTTAAAGGCCCAAAACTGGTTTTGCACAATAACTAGATTCCAAGGGTGAAATATTGGAAATAATGTTTTTGTTTGTTGTCCAACTTGGAGGAGTGTTGGGATTGGTCCATTACGCCTTTTTAATATTCTTAGATTCCTCTTGAAGGAAAGTTGACATCTTCAATGGTTTTGGGTCCTCTAACTCTGCATCAAAAATGAGTATCACAGTTTGAAGTGTGTCCATGGTTTGGGAGATACATGTGACAGTTTGCAGATGCTTGGCTACTAGTAATGTGGACAGTGAACAAAGGAACTAAGTTTGTGTGTAAGGGAAGACTTCTGAAAGGTTTCATTTTTGTTGTACTAACTCAAACAAAGATTTATTAAGCAAATAATGGTTTGGTTGTGCCTTAAGAATTATAGTTTGTGTTTGTAAACAATGGTGCCATTATGGAAGATTTAAGACAACTTGTGAATGACATAATCATTGGTTGATGTTTTGAGGAACCTAGTTTATTTTAATTAGTTATTTTCAAGATTTTCAAGGTGTTTAGAAGGTCCTTAAGGAATTGGGAACTCTTAAATTTTGATGAAAAGATGATTGAGTTTGTTTGTTGATCTTCTTCAATTTAAGTTACGGTCAGAAGTACCCTTGATGATTTGTGGATCCTAGTAGATGTTTTGCATCAAGATTAAAATGGTAATTGGCAAGTGTATATAATTGTGTATATAATGGTAATTTAAAATGTGCATTGACAACCTAAGGTTATAATGACAAACAAAAATGAAAGCAAGCTATAATAGAATAAAAGAAAATGTGTAAAGACTTCACATGCCTTAAAAACTAGACTTTCAAATGGAGGAGTTCAACCCAATTATGTAGCCTTAGCTTCTTCTTTCTTCAAACTCCACAACAATTTGACTTGTTCAAAAGTTTTTTCCCTTCCACACTTCAATTGTATATCAGTTTTCAATGGAATTCAAACTTCAATTGATATTATATGTCTTTCAACATGGAAACTCTGCTATTTCATACAAAGGTGGTAAAAAGATCATGGAAAAGGTGATGGAATGTGAAAAACATGCTTGCACACTACACAACATCATCAAAAAGCTATTTTTTTTCAGAGCACGCGCAGAACCAGGGGAGTATGCAGACTGTGGGCCTTGAAATCACGGGTATATAGAGTTTTTTACCATTTTAGTGGACTAAAAAATGCGCTCGCGTTATAACGCGAGCGCGTTATGTGAAATTTGGTTTTCTTAGTATATTTTTGAGAGTGGGAGAAAGAGAGAGAGGGAGGGAGAGAGGAGGAGAGTGGGAGATAGAGAGGGATGGAGAAGGGGAGAGTGGGGGAAAGAGAGAGTGGGAGATAGAGAGGGAGAGAGAGAGGGTGAGAGTGGGAGAAAGATAGAGTGGGAGGAGAAGAGTGGGGAGAGTGAGAGAGTATGAGAAAGAGAGAGAGAGAGAGGGAGTGGGAGATACAGGAGGAGGGATAGAGAGGTGGAGAGTGGGAGAGAGGGAGATAGAGAGAGATAGAGAGAGGGAGAGAGTGGGAGAAGGGGAGAAGCAAAGGGTGGGAGACCGAGAGAGTGGGAGATAGAGAGGGAGGGAGAGATGGTGAGAGTGGGAGAAAGATAGAGTGGGAGAGAGTGGGGGAGAGTGGGAGAAAGAGAGAGTGGGAGGGAGAGAGGGGGAGAGTGGGAGATAGAGAGGGAGGGAGAGAGGGGGAGAGTGGGAGAAGGGGAGAAGCAGAGAGTGGGATATTGAAAGAGTAGGAGATAGAGAGGGAGGGAGAGAGGGTGAGAGTGGGAGAAAGATATAGTGGGAGAGAGTGGGGGAGAGTGGGAGAAATAGAGAGTGGGAGGGAGTTGAGGGTTGAGGGGAGTTGACCTTAACCCTCAGCCCATAAACCCCTAATCCCCTCAACCCTCAACCATCTCTTATCCTCAACCCTCAACCCTTCAACCTTAAATCCCTCTGCCCTATACCATCTTAATCCTTGAACACTCAACCCTCAACCCTTAAACCTTAATCCCTCAACCCCTATACCCTCTTAATCCCTCAACCCTTAAACCCTCATCCCTCAACCCCTATACCTTCTTAATACCTCAACCCTCAAACCTTACACCCTAATCCCTCAACCCCTATACCCTCTTAATCCCTCAACCCTCAACCCTTAAACCCTAATCCCTCAACCTCTATACCCTCTTAATCCCTCAACCCACAACCCTCAACCCTTCAACCTTAATCCTTCTACCCCTATACCCTCTTAATCCTTGAACCCTCAACCCTCAACCCTTCAACCCTAATCCCTCAACCCCTATACCCTCTTAATCCATCAACCCTCAACCCTCAACCCTTAAACCCTAATAACTCAACCCATATACCCTCTTCATCCCTCAACCCTCAAACCCTAATCCCTCAACCCTCAACCCTTAAACCCTAATCCCTCAATCCCTCAACCCTCAACCTTAATCCCTTTTATCCTTATACCCTCTTAATCCTTGAACCCTCAACCGTCAACCCTTAAACCCTAATCCCTCAACCCCTATACCCTCTTAATCCCTCAACCCTCAACCCTTAAACCTAAACCCTTAAACCCTAATCCCTCAACCCCTATACCTTCTTAATCCCTCAGCCTTAAGCCTAATCCCTGGGCCCCATACCCTCTGAGATCCCTCAACCTCAACCCTTCCAACCTTAAAATCCTCTGCCCTACCCTCTTAATCCTTAGTCCTCAACCTCAGCCTTAAGCCTAATCCCTCCAAAGCTATACCTCTTAATCCCTCAACCCATGGCCCTCAACCCTTTACCTCGTCCTCTACCCTATACCCCTTCTTAATCATGAACCCACTCAACCCCTTAAGCCCTGATCCCTCAGCCCTATGCCTCTTGTCCTCAACCCTCAGCTCCTTAAGCCCTAACCTCAGCCACAACCTCTTAATCCCTCAGCTCTCAGCCTTCAGCCTTGATCCCTCACTAACCTCTTGTCCATGAACCCCTCAGCCCTCAGCTCTTCAAGCCTAATCCCTCAGCCCTATGCCTTGTGTGTCAGTCAGCCTCAGCCTTAAAACTAAATCTCCTCAGCCCCCTGCCTCTTAGTCCTCAGCCTCAGCCCTTCAAACCTAATCCCTCTACCTCTATACCCTCTTAATTTTTGAACGCTCAAACCTTAAACCCTAATCCCTCAACCCCTATACCCTCTTAATCATTCAACCCTCAACCCTCAACCCTTCAACCCTAATCCCTCTACCCCTATAGCCTCTTAATCCATGAACCCTAAACTCTCAACCCCTAAACCCTAATTCTTGAACCACTATACCCTCTTAAGCCCTCAACCCTCAACCC